>LPNX010152529.1:561410-586410 GCA_001517045.1 Pseudotsuga menziesii | reverse complement strand
GGCTAACAATATTTTTATGGTCAACACCTCCCAACCTCTATTACTTGTTATTAACTCCAATATCTCAAGTCCTATAGTATAAAGAAGTATTATGACAAGCATCATCATCATGGACATCGACGTTATCATCATCGTCATCATCAATTCCATATGGTACATCAACATCATCTTGATCATCATCCTCGTTATCATCATCATCATTGGCATTAAGTACATCAAATCATCGTCACCGTTGTCATTATGGCCACTCATATGCCATTAGTGTTATTAATCACTCATTGCCATTAGAATTCATGTCATGTAATTGTTAAGGTCATTTATATGTCGTTACAGTCATTTCAATGATAATAGGGTCATTTAGATGTTTCTACAGACATTTAGGTGCCATTAGAATTAATTAGGATCCAAAAGTGCTACCACATGCATAATCATCATTGGCATCCACATCGTCATCATCATCATACAATAAATCAACATCATTGTCTTCATCATAGTCATAATCAATGTCATAGATAGTATAGTTGCGATAATAATGAGCAAGGAGCCCTACTACCTCACAAGAATGGTTGATATAGTCTTATACTTATCAAATCATATCCATATGCTCCATCATAATTATCGTAATGCATCATCATCATGTTGTTAGGGCCAATCAAGTGCAATTAAGGTCTATCAAATGTTGTTGGGGACACTCAAATGGCACTAGAGCAATTTAGGTGACATTAAGGTAATTTACCCTTAATTAGGATTAATCAAGATCCAAAAGTGCTATGATTATGATCATTTAGGTGCCACTATGATAAGTCAAGATCCAAAAGTACTATCACATGAATCATGATCATTGACATTGGCATTGATATATCTAACGTTATGTCGGACGTTTTCTAAACACAATTCCTAGCTCTAAACCTAGTGCAATTCCTATCTGGGTTCTTTCAAAATTTATGGCATTATTCCAGGCTCTATATCTGGCTCTATACCTAACGCTATATTGGATGTTTTCTAGGCGCAATTCTTGGCTCTATACTTGGCGCTATGTTGGATGTTTTTCCTGTCGAAATTCATGGCACAATTCCTATCGCTAAACCTAGATTAATATATGGTGCTATGTTATTCAGTACGTTTTTTTGGAGGCTATTATGGGCGTCATATGGGATGCTTTTTTTGGACATTAATTGGGATGCTAATTGGGATGATAAATATGATGCTAATTGGGACACTGATTGGGACACTAATTGGGAAGTTAATTGGGATGCTAATTATCATCCAAAATAGCACCAACTTTTAAAAAGGGACACTAATTGGGATGCTAATTGGGATGTTATTTGAGACGCTAATTGGGACTCTAATTGGGACACTAATTGGGATGCTAATTCAGACGCTAACTGGGATGCTAATTAGCATCCAAAATAGCGCCAGCTTTTAAAAAGGGACTCAAATAATGCCATTAAAAGTGCCATCCCGTGGAAAAGCATCCACATTATCCAAAAAATGATGAAAAATACACTAAAAGTGATGGTGGACGCTAAAAAGGAAGCTAAAAGAGATGCTAATCATAGGTTTTTGTTGTAGTGTAGTCAGATATAAGTGTTGAATATGTGAAGACCTATGTGGAGGCTAGACCTACATCTAGTAAGGCTGGATCTATAGAAACTCCTATGACAAGTAGAATTGAGAGATAGCACCATTTGCTTAGGATAGCGGAAGCATATTTGATGATGATCCAACTTTGATGATAATCCAATGATGAAGACTTGTGTTGATGAATTGTGTCAAGCTAATACCTTCCTAGTTAAGAGGAAGTGTTGATGTATTTGTAACTTCAGAATGTATTCACTTGTATATCTCTTATTGTATTTCATTATACCCTGACGGAGATGTCTGTTCCTCTGATCAGGAGATTCATTAATATAATAAAGTCATGTAAAGTCATTGAGTTTAACCCTCTATTGTAAGTCGGGGAAATAGTCCCCAGAATTGAGTTGAGGTTAACCCTTTGTTGTAATTTAGGGCAATAGTCCCCATGGTTGAGGGGTATTAGGGTTATTATAATCTCCTAGTGAGGTTGGTCCTGTAAGAGTAAAAGTCAAGTGGAAAACAAGTATAAATAGAGAGTGAGACTCTCTATTTGGAACACACACACTCACTCAACTATAGCACATGAGTGAGAGAAGAGGAGCTCGCACAAGTGAGAGAGAGAACAGTATTCGGAGATCATCTTTGTGTTTTTGGGTTTTACTTTTGCTATTGGTGCTCATTCTATCTTTGAGGAAGTTGTGGGGTTTTCTCCTTTATGGTTTCCCCGAGGAAAACTCTTTGTGTCTCTCGTCTCTTGTGATTATTGTTGTGCATGTTATTCTCTGAGATAAGATCCTAGATCATATTGATTAAATGATAAAAATATAACAATTATATGGCATGTGTACCTATGATGAATTAAATTATTACATGAAATAATGATGAGGATGATGATGTGATAAATTGATTATCTAGTGAAATTACTTGCTATACATGCGTAATTGTGAAGTACTAACCCACTCGACATTGGCACTACGTGATAGTTGAATAGTTGATATGATATGTGGAATAGTGACGTGTTACGCAGTAATCCTTAGCGACAAAAAATGATGATACGATGACACAATCCAATAATCCTGATAGCAGCAAAGTATGGTTTTTATAGGAAATAGACCCAAGATGTTGACATGGATGGATGTATTTCCCACCCTATGTCACTATGATACCCAGATGCTCCCCAAGTTGTTGTGATGACAACGATCGGATGCCTACTAGGAGAGGCTAGGTCCTCTAGGTTAGTCGATACTACCGCTCTTAGGTTCTATGGGGTCAGGCCAGTATAGCTGGAATCCACTTTGTACTAGAAGAGGAAGGATAGGGAGGATGCAGACGTAGGTTCAGATGGGAGGATATGTTAGTTATTATTGTGAGAGTGGGTATTCCTTGATCTTGAGTTAGTGATAGTAGGTACCCTTCCACATGCTTGATTAATTAAACTAAATATACACACAAAGATAAGGATATGAATAATGAAGGAGTTAATTGTTAAACAATTGAGGACGCTAAGATAATTATGTTATATTTATGTATGTGTGCTACTTGCATGGATGAGTATTATTAGTAAATAACAGGTATTCCTAGGCAAGCTGATGTTTTCTTATAGTACATTTTTTACATGTGCATGTGTTGGCCATGCATGCACACTTTGTACATGTATGCTAGTGTCAATATACAAATAAGTAACAAGTTCAATAATCGTATAAGTTGTAGTAGGAAAATATGATAATTATGTATTAATCAAGTTCATATAATGGATGTTTAGTTGTCAGATATGTGTAAGAATAAATAAATTAAACTATTAGTTGATGGTATGTAAACATGGTAATAATCAATTAAAATAAGTACAATCAATATGAATTATTGTTGATAAACATTAATTTTGGAAAGTTGTATTGTTTAACTATTAATCGTGATTAATTAAACCATTAAATGTATGTGGAGTATTGATAAACGTGTACTAGAATATTGCTAGGGTACTAAGCAATTAAAGAAATAAATTGTGGTATTAGTATTTACCATTAATCATTACTATTATTACTATTATTATTATTACTACTAGTACGATTACTATTACTATTATTATTATTATTATTATTATTATTATGATTATTATTATGGTGTTATAATTAAACTACAATAAATTTGTCCATTACAAAATTCATGAACGAATCTCAAAATGTCCTCTTACCAAGTTTAATATTATGAAAGTGATTGATTGAAAACCTTGTAAAAGTATTATTAGTTTATTGAAAGTGCCAAGTAAGTTAAGATAGGATTCATTAAATAAATATATTGATGAAAGTATTGCAATGTCAGAGTAAGAATTGAAGTTTATATTTTTGTAAATTAATCAAACTTCCACATCAAATTTGGAACAGTCAATAGGATGACTATTTAATTATTATTTTATTTAACATATTAAATAAAGGATAAAACTAATAATGGATCTACCACCTTAGGAACATACTAAATTGAGCGATTCGAGACCAATTAAATGATATACATTCAACTCATTAAATTCAACTTAACTATTCCCAATACCATTGAACTGCTCGAGAAAAGAAGTACCAAATAAATAATACTTTATTTTGAATTAGATTGTAAAATGAGCCATCGTAATGAATGTTTTGGGAGAGGGAGGTGGAGTAAGTGGGAAGGATATTGAAGGTAGAAATGGTATATAGGAAAGAGACGGAGGGGATTGAGGGGGTTCTTGTGGGGGAAGAATATGACTTAGGATTCTTATGAGAAGGAAGGAAAACCAAGGAGAGGGTTAACTCGAGTATTGAGGAGGTGGGAAACTTAAAGAAGGAAGGTAAATTCAACCATGGAGATCGAACTATGAACTATGGATGGAGGTATCCTAATATATGGAAGTATGGTATTCAGATTATCGGATTGTGGGATTGGGGGCTAGGAAATACATCGATTTCCTAGGGCCAACAAGATGAGCTGGTTGGCAGGGTAGTTTATGTAGTTTGGATGCTAAGGTTTTCCAGCAAGGAGAAACTACAGGAGCGTAAGGAAGCATAATTCAATCTACAAAAAAAAAGTATTATACTTGATCAAAACTCTCTAAATTTCAGTATTGAAGGACAAATTCCTTTCATTTAATGTTTTCCTAATGTTGTTAAAATTATGAACGGAATGAAAAGGCAATGCTATGAGAAATATCATGTCAAGTTAAAATTTTGAACATAATTAAAATTCCATGCTATGAGAAATAACATGTCAAGTTAAACTTATGCACATTTCTTTTAGCTTTTAAACTGAATTAAATAGGAAAATTTTGATAAAAATCATGATAAACAATAAATAAATTCTGGTATTACCTTTACAAAGAAGCTCTTCAAGAGATTTATAGATAAGAGTAGAAAATGACAAGAAATTAAGTGCCCATGTTGAAGGGATGGCACTACAGGAGTCCTGCAATGCTCTTTAAAATTTGGTTTTTAGATGTTGTTTTATGTGACAAAAATATGAAAATTTTAGTGGTTGAGTAACAAATTCTAGAATTTTTCTAATCATTACCCCTCAAATAAACCTTTTCAAAAGGGCTCTTGTTCATTAGACACCTACCGTGGAAAATAGAGAGGTCATAAATTTACTTGATATCCAAAAAATCCTTTATGATGCTATAGCTAGAATGTAAAATGCAACAGAAAAAGGGTAATTCCATTTTCCATTGTGGTTGTTATGAAAGTAAATATTTATAATTATCTTAAATTAATAGTTTATTCATGCGCTTTGTGTAATTTTGTCATAGTGTCATTTTATGTAATAAATTAATTATCATGGATGTAACTCATGCTTTAGCTTAAGTTATGTCAGTAATTAAAAGTTATGAATTGGGCATTGTGTAACTTACATAATGCATGTTTCTGGTTCACCCATGTATTATGAAATTACAAATTTGAATAAATTCATCCAAATTACAAGCCTACCATGTCTCTCTCTTTTCTCCATTTATTTTTTGCTCTTGTAATTATGTTAACCTTTGAAAAAGAAGAAAGAAATTGCAACTGATGTTGAGGATTCCAAGCAAAATTCGATCTTTAGTGTACATATCTCAAACCATGGATGGATTTGGATAATTTATCTTTTTTTGTGTGATTGATGCATCTATTTATCTACTTATTCTCTACAAAAAACCCACTCATTGCCTACAAATTGGATTTTTGGAAAGGATTTAACCATTGATTCACAAGGATATAACTATGGATAAAGCACATGGAGGCCAATGGGTTTAGTTCTATTTTATCATAAGAGGATTAGAGAATTTCAAAGAGGGAATGAATTTGTAGTTCTTGTGACGTGAAGGAGAAAATGGGTCCTTATGTGAATTTTGAATCAAAGCATTAAAAGTGAAAACTTTCAAGCAGTGTCTATTTTCAAGGGACAATAAACCCTAGAATTTCACTTCACCATACACCAATGGCATATTTCCTCCTTGATATTCCAATGTACTCACACTTATTATGAGTGTCTCTTCACCTCTTCCTTAGTTGCAACTTTCATGGTTTCTATAACCAAGGATGGATACTTCATATTTGCTACAACATTTTCTAACACTTCATCAACTACTTCATACAAATTTCCAACTACAATGGGATTATATCCTATTTGTGTATCGTTACACATGTTTCCTATATTTTCAATATAATTATGACAATGTGCATTGGGGAAAATACTAGTTACCATAAATTCATCTTCTTGTGGTGATTCTTTGGTCACTTCACCATATTTCAACTCAATATTTATGGTCAAAGTATATGGGACATGAAAGGAATTGATAAATTCTATTGAAACCTTTTTCACCAATACCTCCTCCAGTACCTAGCTTGGCTACAAATTCAAGATTTTTTTCATGCATAAAATTGCAAACTTATTCTCCATCCCTTCCTCCATTTTAGTAACACATGCATTGAATATAGAAACTTCTTGCAGGTTAACTGCAATCTCTTCTTTTTGCGCACATGTGTTGCTACACTTTCTTCAACATCATAAGCATCACCTTCTTTTGACATGCATTGAATGGCATGATATTAAATTACCTCTACATCAAAACAAGGCTATTATTATACTAGTATTGTTGTTAAAACAATGCACTTTCATCATTTTACCCTTTATTCTTTTCCCATATTGATTAGTATTCTTGGAACTCCATCTTTTTTCCTTTCCTTATGTTATCTTACAACCTGATTATTTCTATTTATCCCTACTTTGCTAGATGAAATAATGTTTCCTTATGTACCCTCTTCTTTCTCTTCTACATATTTCATTAATGTTCTATTTGCAACTCCTATGGTTTCCTTGTCTTCCATTTCTCTCCAACTAATATAATTCAAAAATCATCATATCCATGTCCGCCATCCCTATGTGGCCTTTTTATCATTCTCGTTCTTGTTTTGGATATAGGTGTCCTTTCCATCACAAAGAAAATTTAAAATGGTGACATATTTGGGTTTGTTATTTGTTTCGATAACTTTAAGGTCTCCTTCTTATCCAATTCCTTTATCTTCCTATACAACATTCTCTATTGTTGCAAGATTCCCATCTTCTTCTACTACAACATTCTCCAATATTCTAGGGTCTTCAATCATTTATAATTGGATTTTTTTAGAAACATCAACTTTGAATGTGCCTTTATTCTTGAATGTATTCTCTTTCATCCCTTGACATGGACCATAACTTGACCTAATTTCATTTTATATAACTTAGCCATTGGTTGCAATATCTTTTATCCATACACCAATTTTATTGTTCTCCGCTCCTTCAAAGTATTCTTCAAACACTCCACAGTCTCACCATTTCCATCTTATTCACTTGCAATAACAATAACATTTCTTCTTTATTTCTATGTACCTACAAATTCATGACCATTAGACATATTATTTGAATTAAATGTTCTCATGGGCATGTCATCTAGGGAGTCACCTCCTCATATGTAAAAAAAATGAATTTAGTGTAACCATTATCCTTGTTCTTTAGAAAGTATTTAAAGTCCCTTTTTTCTTCGTTTTCACTCATATCCACTACTTGGAGATCTTCTTTCACCTCCTCTATATGAATGTTTTGTCAACCTACTATGAGGTATCTATTCCCACTAGAATTTTATCTAATGTTGTCACGGCCCCATATTTCTCAACATGTTTGTTTTTCTCCTTTGAAGTCTTCAAGGTTTTTCCCTTGCCAAGGGTTTTCTCATCAACCAAATTATTTGGCCCTTTATTTCTACTAGCTCTTTGGACTACCTCCATGGTTCTAAATTTGTCATTAACCTTATTAAATCCTCTAAGGCCTATTCCTCGTGACATTATTCTACTATTTCTCCCAATATTCCACTTATTTATCTATGTCATCTTTACACTTGTAATGTGCATCCTTCTCCCTTGAATTCATCACTCTCCCCAATTTTATGGCTGCAGGTATCCTTAATTTCTACATCGTTTTATTTATCCAAACCTATTATAATATCTAAACCCCCTATTTATATTCACATATGAAATAATCAAAAGTAGTTCTTAAATTTCATATCTTCATGGGTGGATCTTAAAGTTGGAAAATTTTACCTATTTTGGATGAATTTTGTGTTTCAAATCTCGAATTTGCTAATGATAAATTGTGAATCATAGCATATTTGATTCGCATCATGTAATGCTCTTTAAAGTATGATTTCTAGATGTTGTTTTATGTGACAAAAATATGGAAATTTCAATGGTTGAGTTACAAATTCAAAAGGGCTCTTGTTCATTACACACCTATTGTGGAAAATGGAGAGGTCATAACTTTACTTGATATAAAAAAAATGTTTTATGATGCTATACCTAGAATGTAAAAGGAGACGGAAAAAGGGTAATTCCATTTTCCATTATGGATGTTGTGAAAGTAACTAATTATAAAGATCATAAATTAAGAGTTTAGTCAAGTGCTTTGTGTAATTTTGTCATAATATCATTTTATGTAATAAATTAATGATCAAGGATGTAACTCATGCTTTAGCTTAAGTTATGTCATTAATTAAAAGTTATGAATTGGGCATTGTGTAACTCACATAATGCATGTTTATAGTTCACCCATGTATTATGACATTACAACTTTGAATAAATTCATCCAAGTTACAAGTACCATGTCTCTCTCTTTTCTCCATTTATTACTTGTTATTATATTTGTGTTAAACTTTGACAAAGATGCAAGAAATTGCAATTGATGTTGAGGATTCCAAGCTAAATTTGATATTTAATATAAATATGTCATCCCATGGATGGATTTAGATCATTTCTCTATTTTTCTTGGGATGGCTACATTTATTGATTTACTTCTTCTCTACAAAAGTACCCACTCATTTCGTAAAAGTTGGATTTTTGGAAAGGATTCAACCATTGATTCACACAGATATAACTATGGATATAGAACATGAAGTCGAATGGGATTAGTTATATTTAATCATAAGTGGTTTCAAGCATTTCAAAGAGGGAGTAAATTTGTAGAGCTTGTGGCCGGAAGGAGAAAATGGGTCCTTATGTGAATTTTGAATCAAATGATATAAATTGAAAATTTTTAAGTAGTGGATTTCTCATGGAACAACAAACCCTAGACCTCCACTTTACCATCCATAAATGGTATCCTTCCCCCTTGTTATTCCAATGTATGCACACCTGTTCTATGTGTCTCTTCTTATGTTCCTTAGCTCCAACTTTCATGGTTTCTTTAACTAAGGATGCATACTTCATCTTTGCTACAACATTTTCTACCACTTCATCATCTACTTCATCCAAATTTCTAAATACAATGGGATTATATCCTATATGTGTATGATTACACATGCTTCCTATCCTTGCAATAAAACTATGACTACCTTCATTAGGGAAAATAATAGTTACCATAAATTCTTCTGCTAGTGGTGATTCCTTGGTCACTCCATTACATTTCAACTCAATATTTATGGTCAGAGTAGATGGGACATTATAGGAATTGATAAATTCCATTGGAACCTTTCATTGATACCTCCTCCACTATCGTGCTTGTCTACAAATACAAGATCTTTTACATGCATACAATTCCAAACTTATTCTCCATCCCTTACTCCATTTTAGGAACCCATGTATTGAATATCGAAAATTATTGCAGGTTAAATACAATCTCTTTTTATTGTATAGAGGTGTTGCTACACTTTTTTCCACATCATCGCCATCCCCTTATTTCGACATGCATTGAATGTCATGCTCTTTTTAAAGCTTGGCATAAACAAAATGGGTTATATTATACTACTATTTTTTTTAATATCAATGCACTTTCATCCTTTTTTCCTTTCTTATTTTCCCGTATTGATTAGTATTCTTGGAAATCCATCTTTGTAACAGACAATAAATTGATCACAGGTAATTTTTTTTTATTTAATAGAAGGAAACCTGCATAGGAATTTTACAGCTAATGTTTCGGACTACGTAAATATGAGTCCATCATCAGGGTGATCACTCAATCTTATGATTGGGATGAGGGAGAATAATAATCAAAGAGCATATAAATACAAGATGGAATTCCCTAATGGGGTTGGTTGTTATTAAGCCAACCTATCAAATTTAGTGCTTTTAATTAAGTTAATAATTGGTTTCCACATATCACTAAGCTTTAGTCCTTCATCTTTGTTTAGCGTGTTGTTTCTTTTCTCAATTTCCAAAGCCTCCCTCATTCATATTCTATTATATTGTTCTTCTCTGGTAATTAAAGAAGCTTTTTTGACGCATATTTGATGACTTTATGTCTGCACTATGTTATTTTAGTCGTACTTGTAATGATCGTCCGGTCCATATCACTTGCAACCTCAGTGTTGTTATTTATCCCTCCCTATATTGTTAGATGAAATAAAGTTTCCTTCTGTACCCTCGTATTTCTCTTCTACATATTTGATTAATGTTCCATTTGCGACTCCTAGGGTTTCCTTCTCTCTCATTTCTCTCCAACTAAGATTATGGAAAAATCATCATATTCATCTCCACCATCCATTTGGGACCTTTTTCGTATTATCGTGCTTGTCTTGGATATAGGTGTATTTTCCTTCACATTCAAAATTTAAAATGGTAACATCTTTTTGTGTGTCCTTTGTTTCCATAAATTCAAGTTATATTTTTTATTCAATTCCTTCATATTCCTCTACAACATTGTCTATTGTTTCAAGATTCTCATCTTCTTCTACTACAACATTCTCCAATGTTTTAGCATCTTTAACCATTGATGTTATTCCTTTCTTAGCAACATCAAATTTGAACGTGTTTATGAATGGTTGCATACTTACATCCCTTGAAATGGGTGATAACTTGACCTTTGTTTCATATTTTACAACTTCTCCATTAGTTACAATCTATTTTATCCTTACAACAATTTTATTGTTCTCCTCTACTTCAAACCTTTCTTCAAACACTGCATAGTTTCACCATTTCCCTCTTCTTCACTTGCAATAACAATATCATTTATTCTTTCATTCTATGTACTAGACACATTCACGAACATTAGACAAAGTAATTGAATTAAATGCTCTCATGGGTGTGTCATCTAGGGAGTCCCCTCCTCATATGCAGAAAAAATGAATTTAGTGTCATCGTTCTCCTTGTTCTTTGGAAATTATTGAGATTCTCATTATTCTATTTTTTATGTCATCTTTCGCCTCCTCTATATAGAAGGTTTATTCAACCTACTCTGAGGTATCCATTCTCACTAGAATTTTCTCTAATGTTGTCATGGCATGATCATTTTTATCAACATGTTTGTTGTTCTCCTTTGAAGTATTCAATTTTTTCCCTTTCTAAGGGTTTTCTCATCAGCCAAAGTATTTGGCCATTTATTTTTACCAACTCCTTGGACTACCTCGAAGGTTTTAAATTGGCCATTAACCTTCTTAAATCCTCTAAGGTCTCTTCCTCATGACATTTTTTCTCCCAATCTTCCACTTCTTTATCTATGTCATCTTTAAACTTTTAATGTGCATCATTTTCCCTTGAATTCATCACTCTACCCAATTGATGGCTAGATCTATCCCTAATTTATACTATGTTTGATTTAGTGAAACTTATCACAATATCTCTCCCTAGATATCACATTATTGGAAATATTATCCTCGATCTTTACTTTATAACTCTACCCATAACATCATTTGTTGGGGCTTCCTTCAATGCTTTTTAGACTTCAAATATTCCCCTCAATCTTTAGAAACCTAGTGGGTTGTCTTCTGTATAATGAAATCAAGGCTTAAATAGGAATTTGATAAAAAAACGCATAGATTTCATATCTTTCCACCACTTCTTCTAGTCCATCTAATTGTGTGCAATTTCAACTTTTTAATAAAATCCATTGAATTGTTTGTTGGACTTGTTCATTTCCCTTCCTCTACAAATCTACCCATCAAAGAATGTAGACCTATTATAAAAAACAATGTCTACCTAGACATCCTTCTCTTTACTAGATTTTCAATTTATAGCAGGAATCTTCCTTCTCCGAGACCACTTAATGTAGAGGAGAAACCTAATTCACACATTTTTCTACTATAAATTTTTAAATCATAACACAACTCTAATTGGAAGCTCAATCACAAGATTACACATTCATAAACACAAAAAGAAAACAACACATTTCCCATTTTATTAATTATACTAGAAATGGAATGTAACCTTCAAGGGATATTGCTAATAAACAACTAAAATTTAAAAAAAAAAACATAATAATTAAATCAATAGAGTCAACTCCTTTCCTATATGTTACTCATTGGTATAAGTATTCAACTATTCTTACATTCATCACACAAAATTTAGAATGAAATTCCCCTATCAAGCTTACTGGGAATTTACCTTCTTTTACCACTAGGGATATGTTTTCATTTTCTTGTTAGTTTCTTCACCAAGAGCTAAGGTTTTTCTACTATTAATTTGCATTTTTACCTAGCAATTACTATAGATACCTTTATTTTTGTTGAGAACAAGTTTGCTCGACAATACTACTAGAACCAAATGCTTTATCCAATGTCTACCTTTTTTTGCCTTACAATTTTCCTCTTTGTCCACAACTCTAACCAACAACCTCAATCTAGAGTTACGACCCTCTATTTTATTCTACTTTGTAAATTCACACATATTTCTATCTATAAACCTATGAATCATACATATTGTAATTACTTCGCTTTTCTAAACTTTTATCCCAGGGCTCTGTTTATAGCGTCTTCTCCTCTACTCATTCTTCTTTGTAAGAAAACTTGCTCCAATGATAAGAGTGATATCCTTGGTCCCTTCTTCTCCTCTTTATTATCCTGGTCTTCCTCTTTTTGTTATTCTCCCACCCAGTGTTGGAATTTTACTAGAATCTTACCTATCAAACAATTTTTTTTGATGTTTTGGGGTTTAACATTCCCCTTCACTAACCATGATACTTAAATATGTACCTATTAAGAATAAATTTTTAGTGTTGTAGTTTGAAAGTATCAATGAACTAAATATGGATGAAGGAAAACCATCCATGTGTATTCATATTTCCTTTTACACATAAACTCGAGAAATAGTCGCATGACATGCAAACCCCTAGGAAGCTTCCTTGACAGCTAATCAAAACCCCATTGGTTTGACCTAGGGACCTTGGGTGGAAAGAGTATAATTTCCTAAGAAGTGTGTTGGAGATTTTTTTCTTGTTTCAGAGTTGGATTTTTCTCATTGGGGAAGAGTCGAAGCAAAACACCATTTCAAATAAGATTAAAATCCCTCTTACCAATTCATTGAGTTTTCGTTGTTGATCATTGATCATTATACAATATCAATGATCCATATATATGATCAAATATTAGCACCAAAGGATAAATGTGGTTGAATTTGGGCTAGGCACTCGATATTTCTAAAAATAGTGTGTAACCAATCCGAAGGAGGGATAAATAAATTAAATGCTTATGTTTTTTTTTTGCATGGAATAGAGGATGAAGGTCCCATTTCTTCGAATACTTTAGTATAATAGTTAATGATTTGATATTAAGAAGGAAGTTGATATACTAATGGGGTGATTCTAATGTTGTATCTTTGGGGATTTTGACCTCACAGGTTATCATGCTGTATGGTATATAACATATAATAGAAGCCCAAGGGCTAGCTCAAACATTGAACCATCTTCCCAAGGCATACTAAGGAGAGTTAAAATCCATTAGAAGGAAATCACACTCCAAAATGCATAAATTGTATCATGCTAGACTCACATCAGCAAATTGGTGTTGGAGGCCACTCTAATGTATTGGTAAAGTATCAGGGGTTCTTAACAATTTAACTAACTTGTGCATAAATTGAAAATCAAGTACTCATAAGTAAAAGGACAATAGTGGAAAATAAATTTCTAAAATAAAATTGGTACAATTGTAGAAAGGAAAGATAAATTTAGAAAACCTAACTTTCATCTCTTTCAACTTTAACACTCCAATGGCCACTGTGTTAAAGTTGGTCCTTGAGATACACTTCATCCAATCCAATGTATAGAACATAAACAATAATATAGTACGAAAAACAAACTAATGAAAACCAACTAATAAATAATAATGTCAGTTCATATCTAGTTTGAATATGCCTTATACTCGGATAATTTTAGGATCAAATCTTGTAACTGAAAGGGCAATATCAATAGTGAAACAATTGACATACCTTGAGAGAGAAAAGTTTAGGAATAAGGTTAGGCACATATAGTAGCATTCAATATGACTCAGTCACCAAGTGTGAAATCCCCAGCAGCGATACTCAGCCCCAAACACAATTAGGCACCAACATAATCACAACCAGTTAAAGAAGATTAACACAAGTCAAGTCAGATTCCTAACAACCCACAAGAATCAGAGCTTTGTCCAAACACCTCATAGAGGTCACAGCTCAAGTTCAATGAGCACACACAAGAGGAATCCAAGAGTCATAGATTAGGTTTGAACAACCTTAATTCCCAAGGGTCACGACCAGCTCTAATAAACAACAAAGGGTCACATCCTAAGTCTAGGTAGCCAACAGTGATTATGACCTACCGAAGAGGGATAAAAAAATTCATCAATAGCCACAAACTACTAGAGAAAACATCAACATCCCATGGTTTAGTTAAGGTAAGGTCAAATAGTCACGACTTACCCAAGAAGGGTTTTGCCCAGTGACGACCCAACTCAAGAAGGGTTCCACATAGTCATGTATCAACTAGAAAGTCAATCACGATTCAACCCTAATGTGTTTATATTATTCAAGGGCCAACCATAAGGGGATTCTATTCGTAATGAAACTTATCAAAAAGGTGTCTATTAGTCATGGCCTCCCCAAGAAGGAATTCTATAAGAATTAGCATCCTACAAAAGATTATTCTCATCTCAAGGAAGATCAACACATGTCAAGGAAACCCTTAACATGCTAAGAATCTTGACATGGATTATTCATAACAGAAACAACAACTTGAACATGAAGACGAAGACACTACCACGTTGAGAGGAGAGGTGGAAACATCTTAGAGATAGAAACAAAACCATAGATGTCAACCCAATTAGCAGCAACAAACCCTAGACAGGTGAAAGATCATATATTCAAATTTCTCTTTTCAACAAAATCTCTAAAATGAAATTCAATCCTTGAATTTATAATCTTAACAAGCCTTATATAATGGTTAATCGACTAACCCCTATCTTTTAGTGTTGTTACCAAACATAACATAAGATAATGTTAGGTTGACTTAGGATAGGGTACTAACAATCAAGTGGTCATATAAAATAAAAACAATAATGTTTAGTCATCATACCAAAGGTGGTCATGGTACCACGTACAACAAGGGTTTCAGGACCAAAAGGACCATAAGTCAACTAAGCATCACAACAAGGTGGTAATCTTGAAGCTCCCATACCCATAAGACCAAGGTGTACCATAAATGTGGGGAACAACCTATTTTATCCACAGGACCAACAAGACGAAGGAAATTAATATTTTCTCTCTCAAGGTGTATTGTCATGTGTGTTCCATATATTTTTATCATCACTATATAAGTAGAAGTCATGAAAACATGTATCATGACTTCTCAAATACACATTCTAGGAGGTATGTACAGTGAAAGGGTGTTTATTGATATATTTCTATCTCATAAATTGCTGCCATGAACTTGTACTTGTGCACTATATTTAACTTGTTTTGGCACTCTGTTGTCTACATCCCTATTGGGATTCAGAAGACAAAAATAAATCTCTTGATCTAGTTTATCTGGAGAGCGATGTAGGAAAATAATGGCATTCCCTTACTAAGGTGAAAAATAAAATCCAAACCAAATATGTTTTTAGGATGGAGACTTAAAAAAATTCAAAATGTTAAAAAATTACTAGTATCCCAAAGCATTTGGAGACCTTGCATGGGTAAAAGTTCATGGTTGAAAGTTTTGAGATAGAAACATATCGCAAAACACCTTTTCACTGTACAAACCTCCTATAATGAGTATTTTCTTCAAACTAGGATAAAGAACATCAACAATGTTTACCAATTTCACAAACCTAAAGAGAAATATCCACCATATATATAATGAAAGTACTGCATATTTAAAAGACATTCACCACAATAGTATTTGGAAAAATAAGGTATGATATAATTTATCTCAGAGCTGGAATCTTCACAAAAATCATAATCGCTTACATAGAATACGTGGATCACTAGTTGGTCAAAGCATGAGCACTTGGTATTGGCTGGTAACTATAGTATGGGAAGGAAAACACCCTTTCACTATACAAAAATCCTATAATGTGTATTTGCTTCATACTATTTATCTGGAATAAAGAACTTCAATAATTCTTACCAATTTTAGAAACCTCAAGAGAAATATCCTCCATATAGATAATGAAGGTACTGTATATTTAAAATACATTCGCCACAATAATATTTAGCAAAATAAGGCCTAATATAATTTATCCTCGAGATGGAATATTCAGAAAAAAGATAACTACTTACAAAGAAAACATGGATCACTGGTTGGTGAAAGAGTGAGCACTAGGTATTGGATGTTAACTATAGTATGGCAAGGAAAAACACCATTTCACTATACATACCTCCTATAATGTGTATTTGCTTCAAATTGGGATAATTAACTTCAAGAATGTTTACCAATTTCACAAACTTCAAGAGAAAGATTCACCATATATATAATGAAAGTACTACATATTTAAAAGTCATTCAACACAATAATATTTGGAAAAATAAGGTCTGATATAATTTATCTGAGAGTCGGAATCTTCACAAAAATGATAACCACTTACATAGAATGCATGGATCACTAGTTGGTGAAAGAGTGACCACTTGGTATTGGCTGGTAACTATAGTATGGAAAGGAAAGACACCCTTTCACTATACAGACCTCCTATAATGTGTAATTTCTCTAGACTGTTTGTTTGGGATAAATAACTTCAACAATGCTTACCAATTTCACAAACCTCAAGAGCAAGATCCACCATATATATAATCAAAGCACTGATATATATATATATGTATGTATGTATGTATGTATGTATGTAATGAAAGTACTACAGATTTAAAAGGCATTCTCCAGAATAATATTTAGAAAAATAAAGTATGACATAATTTATCTTAGATCTAGGATCTTCACAAAAAGTATAACCACTTATAGAGAATACATGGATCACTAGTTGGTGAAAAAGTGAGCTCTTGGTATTTGCTAGTAACTATAGTATGGAAAGGAAATACATGATAGTATTGGCTAGTATGGCTAGTAACTATAGTATTGGATTGTAGCATTATTAAGAGGAAATGGAATAGTTTATAAATATTCACATGTATGTAAGATTGTAGAAATGCATCTTTATGCCACGAGTATACTTGCAATATTTAGAATCCATGGGTTCTAACATCAATTTGATAATTCAGGAGACATGTTCGTAGCTTAACATTGAAAGTAGCAATGCATGTTTATTCCAAAAGTATACTCACAATCTAATCGTCGGATTGTAACAACAATTTTACAATTGAGGAGACTCATTTTCAGCGTAAAATTGAAATTCAACATGGGATTTAGCTATAGCATGACAAATACTGACTTAGTTAGGAAGTATTGGTTTACATACTTAAATGCTACTTATATAGATAGTTAAATCATGTTGATCTTAGTATTATTCTTAACCTTTGTTTACTTAAAAGTTTGACCAGTTGATCTATAATTCTTGAATTGGCAACGTATTGTATCTTAAAATTAGTTGTTCTTTCACTTAAAACTATAACTTTCATGAAATATTATGTTCCAGATTGATGGAAGAAGTATTAGATTTTATATGTGCATGTGATTGCTTAGCATATATCGTCAACAATGAATCTATTTGTGGTATATTTTTTAATTTTTATTTCCTAATCTGATGTACATTTTCTATGTAGACTGAGGTCAATCACATTCGTTACATTCTCTCCCATACACAAAGCCTTTACACCTGCTAGTGGTTGGGTTTGGGCTATTTGCAAGTTTTTGCTATGTTCCAACTACTAAGTAGCAGTTTGAAAATAAACTTGGGTTATTTGCATAGTGTTCATGTCCCAATATCCTTTACACATGCAAGAAGGTCAATTAAGGCCTTGTAAAATAATGAAGGCAGAATATCTAACACACAATTACAAGCTCCTTTATGTGTTCAATCTCTTCTCACATAATTATATGCTAGATATTTCACAGGGTTCTAGGATCGATCTTTCACTCATAGTTATACGCTCTATCCTTCACTTAGTTTTAGGTCTTCAATATAGCCTACCGAAATAAGTTCTCACTTTGATAGGTTAATACACAAGGAAGTTGGAACTACCATCCCTCTTTGATGCAATTATGAAAGAACAAAACCAAAATAGGTAATTTATTGCTTGTTCAAAGGGATCCTCACTTATTAAGTCAACCATTATCCCATTCTCAAACAAGGAGGATGGTAGCATAATGCATTTCTCACCTCTTTGAGTCCCAACCATTTATATCCCAAATTGCAGGCTAGCACTAGCAGCATTGTTGCAGGATGCAACCTAAACACCCAATGGAACAACAGTGATAGGAAAATATTGATTCAACTTGGGACATTCACATGATAGAAATGGTTAACCAAAAATAATATTAACATAGAATGAAAAACCTAGCTCCTGGAAACCACAAATAAAATCACCACTAATACATTAAGAAAGGGATAAAAGGGATAACCTTACCAAGAATCCAAATCCGAATGCTGGAATTGGT
The DNA here is from genome assembly GCA_001517045.1 of Pseudotsuga menziesii. Taxonomy (NCBI): domain Eukaryota; kingdom Viridiplantae; phylum Streptophyta; class Pinopsida; order Pinales; family Pinaceae; genus Pseudotsuga; species Pseudotsuga menziesii. The sequence goes on along the minus strand of LPNX010152529.1, from coordinate 567,600 downwards.
AGAATCGGAAAGAATTGATATTGTTGAACAACTTGAACCAACTACCAAAGAATTAATCCCTAAAACTCCCTAGGTGTCCCAAAATATATGTGATTCCAACTGTTCTTTAATCCTTGCAAGTTACTAGTCGCACAACTAAGAGAGGGAGGACTGATAACCCTAGATATATATTAATCCCAATATCCCTAGTGAAGACAAAACTATATTAGGATTCATGATATAAAACCCCCTGAACTGTAAAATTCAATCAATGCCCTCCAGAAATCCATTGCTTTACCAGTTACATAGCCGAGATTGTCCCTTTTCCACGCTACATCAACATGCCCTAACAAAGCATTCGTTTAGAATTGCCAGCAATTCATCTAGTGATTGGAATGATTAATCAATTAAGAAATTGAATTCATGTGGTGTTCCCTACAGGTCCTCGGTGCTACTTCTCACAAAGGAAATATTGATGGAACAATCCTAGAGCCTTCCAAGTTCCGCCTACAATTACGAACCCTAGGGAGTTGGCGGCCAGTATGCTTACAGTTACAATTTTGCAGAATGAAGGCTCGTGGATGTGCATTGTGGGTTTCCAATGGATGATATGTCATGTATTGGAGTTTGAGTCTTGATATTTGGAACTGTGCAGGGTGACAACGTCACTTCCATCGATGACTCCCCCAGGGCCATATTGATCTTCATCTCAATCTCACCAATGACAATAAATTATGATCGATAGATTACATAATTATGAATTCAATGGAATTAACCTCTGGAATTTAAGAATTCACTTGGATGGTTCCACCTGGAATTGATGATTGGCGAGTTGTGAGTCTCGAGTTTCTCGACTATGCAGTGATAAGTGTGAATGGAGTTTGGAATTGGACGTGCCATAGTGGAGTCTGCCATCTTTAGTTGCTGACATGTTGTTATCTGATTTGGATGAGGCATTCCCAACGCTACCCCAGTCCCGACTCATCACCTCCCATTTCCCACATTCCAAGCTGGCTCATTGGATTGAGATCCTCCCTCCAGACTCTGGACCAGACAGCCTCCTACCTCTGGACCTGACTATCGTAACTTTGGTCTTATAACTAATATAAAGACATTTTGATAAAAATATTAACCGTCAAAAACACATTTTATAAAACTCTTCAATAGTCTAAAAAAACTTCTTTGGCTAATTTTTACCTGTATTTGACGAGAAAATTGTCCAAAAACGAGCAAATACCCATCAAATTCCAAATCTGCTCCCACCTCTTTTATAAGTGCAATAAGAACATGGATATGCGGATATATGGATATTATTTTCTTCATACTCTTCCTAATGATGAATATCACCACTAAAATTCTCTACGCTAAGGAAAGAGAAAAACCCAACACTCAATCCCCCGACAATGGCCAACACAACTCGCCAGTTGTAGGACATGACCGCCAGCATAAGGATATAACCTAGCAATGTGTTTACCGCAAATATCAGAGTTTCCATAGTTTTCATAGTGTAACATCTGGTCTTCCACTTCTCTAGCAATAGAATCATCGATCTTGCTGGTTGTTGAGGTGATCCCATTGAAATACATGAATTCACATGGCTGGAATTACTGTTATTGTAGCTCATCCTTACCAGTGTTCTTATGCTCACAACATATTGATAAAAAATATTGGCCATACATAAAACCAAGAGAAAACCCAATAGTGGATAACCATATGGGTCGTCCATCCATCGAATAGAATGATAACCTCCTTCCCCCAGTAAAATGTCATGTGCATCATCCTCCTATTTTTCTCTGAATACTACCAATTCTTATGGATTATTTCTTCCTATTTGCATATCACTAGAGAGAGTCAATCAAATTTCCTACTGCAACATAATTGGATTTTCTTCATTGATTGTTTTCGGCCTTTACCGACATATAAATACCTCACTAACTAGACTCATGAATGCACGAGGAGGGGTAGTACAATAGTGTAATAGGGCTGACTATGACTTAACTACATGTAAATATGTCTTCTTGTTTCATTGTTGGTGTTAGTTAGAGTTAGTTTTAAATGCATCTAAATATTTTTGTATTACAACTTAGCTGCATGTAAATCTTTTTATTTTTTTGTGTCCATTAGGTTTAGTTAAAGTTATTAATTTTCTTCTTGTTTGCATATCACCACATAGAGTCAATCTAATTGGATTTTTTTCATTGATTGCTTTAGGGAAATATAAATACCTCATTAACTGTACTCATGACACCGGTGTAAGAGGGTGGACTTCAACTAAGCTGCATGTAAATTTTTCTTCTTGTTTCATCACTGGTGTTAGTTTTATTGGAAATTGTTACACACTAGTGTAAACGTAATATCATGAGTACAACTCAACTGCATGTCAATTAGGGTTAGTTAAAGTAATTAATTTTCCTATTAGCAATTGTTACACAAACATTTTGTAAACTTAATATGGTTAGCATGTTAACAACAATTATAGCAAGAAGTCACATACCCTCATCTTTTGGAAGACTCCTTCTATAATTAATTAAAGATAATATGTTAGAACAAATATAAAATGATAATTACGTTTATATATATTTCAATCTAAAATATGTAAATGCAACTATAATTTAAATATATTTATTTATGGGTGATGAACAAATTACATATATATTTTGAAACTAAATATTAATAAAATAAAATAGTTTAATAGGTAGAGGATAATGTTAGAAGCTTAAAAGGAAATGACTTTAGGAATTATCATCAAATCAATTACATTACATCCTTTAGAGTTATTTATGAGTATTATGTTTAGGCTAGATAAGAAAAGGTTATTGCTTTTATGAAGTATAATAATTAATGATCTCAAACGGACACCAATTGTAATATTAATTTTTAAAAATAAAAGTTTCTATTTTCTCTTATTATTTTTAACATCTATATTAATAAAATTAAGGCATACTTAAAAAAAAATGACATGATAAAATTGAGGCATAGTCAGAAAAGGAAGCCATGAGACATGATTGAGAGTAACATGGTCAAAATAATTAAACTTGTTTTACAATATAAAATTAATAATTATGAATTTTTTATACGATATAAAACTAATAGATCTAATTGGTTGATTTTCTATCTTATCTTTTTCTAATTAGCACCATGATAAAAAAAGGAACATTCCAACATATTCCATAACAAGTGGAGGTCTTAGGTAATACTTTCAAGTATATGCTTTATGTACCTAAACATCGACCTTTATCACCTTTATCATGTACCTACATTACCTATTGGATCAACATGGAACCATACAATATTGTATAAGATAACAACATATAGAAAAATAGTCACTGGTGTTAGTTAGGGTTAGTTTTAACTGCATGCAAATCTTTATGTGTACAACTTAGGTGCATGTAAACCTTTCTATTGTTTTGTGTCTGTTATGGTTAGTTAAAGTAATTAGTTTTCTTGTTGTTTGCAAATCACCAAAGAGAGTCAATCTGATTGGATTTTCTTCATTGATTTCTTTCTTGATATATAATTACCCCATTAACTGTACTCATGAATGTACACAGAGGGGTACTACACTAGTGTACGAGGGTTGACTACCACTTGGTTGTATGTAAATATTTCTTCTTGTTTCCTCATTGGTGTTAGTTAGGGTTAGTTAACTAATTTAGTTTCCTATTACACTAGTGTAAACTTAATATCAGGAATACAACTTAGTTGCATGTAAATTAGGGTTAGTTAAAGTAATTAGTTTTTCTATTAGCAATTGTTACACAAGACTTTTGTAAGTGTAATATCATCAACATGTTATGCAACAATTATAGCAAGAAGTCACACGCCCACATCTTTTAGAAGACTCCTTTTATAATCAGTTTAAAATATTATTTTGGAAGAAATATAAAATGATAATTACTTTTAAATATATTTCAATCTCAAATATGCAAATTCAACTCTTACATGCATTACATAAGATTGTATATTTCCACCATTATGGAACATTATTTATTTCCTATCATATTCTATCGATAACATTTTTTGCTTCATATAATATTTTATTGATAGGAATTTGGGTGATGGATAAACCATAAATATATTTTTAAACTAAATTATTAATAAAATAAAATAGTTCAATGGGTAGAGAATAATAGTAGTAGTTTATAAGGAAAATAGGTTTAGGAATTATCATCCTCCAAGCAATTACATTTCATCCTTTAGAGATATTTGTGAGAATTTTTTGGAAGACAAATAAGGGACTCAACAATACTTTTAAGATATTTGTGCCATAAAATCCCTTAAAATAAATTCTAAATCTCTATATTTTCAAAAATAATTTTATCAAAGGTCCAAGACTTTGAGAACATTGAGTTTTTCCATTTCTTCTGAATGCAGAACAAGCTTGTAGTTCCAACAAAGGAGCTAGGTTGTAATAGGGAGTTATTTTATTTATATAGGACATCACCATACTACCTCCCCTAAGAAATGTATGAATATTAAGATGATCCCAACCCATTCAAACACATGCCATGTCACACATCATTGATGACATAACAAGTTAAGACATTAGCATACCCCCCCTTCTCTAACTTTAAAATTTTGGGAATATTTGCCTTAAAATTGGGTTGTTAATTGAATTACTCACCCATTCTCTAGACTTTAACTCCTCAAAGCATTAGCAATAGGCCGATGGATTTATTTGGATTAGAATTGAGATATTTCTTATGAATAAGTATTATTTTGGGTTTAAGTGAGTCATTTTTTAGTCTGAAGACATAAAAGAAATTAAATTCCCAAAAATATATCGATTTGGGTGTAATTCCTAAGAGTGACAAGGTTAGAAATGCATCATACTGAGAGATTAACCATTTGCAGATTGTGCACTTGTATGCATGTAGTCGGTGCTCACACTAGATCAAACAGTCAAAGGATATAGGTGGTCGACCCTGAGGAAAGAAAGACAAACCTACAAGATAAAACAAAGAAAAACCTCATAGATTGATAAATAAATCAATTGTGTACAGAAAATGTCTAAGTGGTGTGCAGTGTTCCTTGAAATAAATAAAGATCACTGAAAATGAAAGGATGCTTCTAATGGCTTGCTTGTTAGTACATTTTCTACATTACCGAACTTATTTTCCTCAAAAATATTTCTGTCCAATTATAGTTCTATTTGTGAAACCAAAGAAAGGTCTTTTCTTGGAGTTCCCTTGTATAATCAATTAAAGTTATTATTGCGTCGAGAGACGCTCTACAACCTAGTATGGAGGAGATCTTGTAATGTTACATAATGTAACATAATGTTATGCAACGTTACTTTTTACTTCTAAAAAGTAAGAAGCAATACATATATTTTGTCAGCCATTAAAAATTAAAAAATTAATTATCTGCCAAAATAAATGTCGGCAAAAAAAACAACCTAATATAGGGGAGATGTTGTAATATTCCTACCTAAAAAACAATAAAAAATATTTGAACTATCCGCAAAAAAATGTTGGCCTTGCACATGGTTTTAAAATCATTTGCAAGGCCTCCTAAACAACCTATGGTTTTATTGTACATGGGTTGTATAGGAGGCCTTGCACATGGTTTTAAGGCCATGTGCAAGGACTCCTAAACAACCCATGGTTTTAGGAGGGCCTTACACATGGTTTTAAAACCATGTATGGGGGACATGTTGTAATCTTCGTTCCTAAAAAAAAAAATATTATATGTCGGCAATAAATAATATTAAATATTAATAATAAAAATAGTATATGTCGACCTTAAATAAAAATATGTGTCTTTTAATTTGAATCTGAAGCGAATATTTATTCGCTTGTAAAAATAATATTACCAGAAAACTTGGTAAATGAGATAAGCCATAATAATATATTAAATTGATGAATTGAATTGATATGATACATTTACAATGGTCGGACTTATATATGTCCATTCGTGACATTCCAACCTACAGTCATGACTCTTTGATAATTATTAATTATTAATTAATAATTATTTAATAATATTATTTTTAATATTTATATATTTTATGTTCGTTACATTGCCTCCCCATTAAGGGAATCTTTGTCCTCAAAGATGTATTTGACATTAATGTCTGATTTATTTTAATTTGTCATCTCAGAATTCTTTCCATTTTGTATTTGCGACATTTGAGGAGATGAGCCGATACGAATTACGGATTCCCCAGGAGAATTGTCGCATCGTATCTGCTGTGGTCCATCCCAGATTT
>LPNX010152529.1:520266-561063 GCA_001517045.1 Pseudotsuga menziesii | reverse complement strand
TCTTTCTTTATATCTTGATTTGTTAGTCTCTGATTGAAATCACTTTCGTCTTTTAATTTCTTAATTTGGGCATACAATTTTTCTATATGATTGTTCTGGTTTTTCCTTTGACTTCCTCACTTAAGTTCAATCTCACTTACTTTTTAGTATCAATTATTATGCACCTTTTGATATTTTATTTCCCTTAAGTTTTGTAAAATGTGAGTAGCTAGGGTGGTTGGGAGGAATGATTGTTAACTTCCCCACCCAGGTTCAAATCTCACTTGCTTCTTTTAATAGTTATTATTATGCACTTTTTACTTTTATCTTTTCTTTTCTAACTTTTTTTTTCTTTCCTTTTTTTTTTTTTCCTTTTTTTTTTCCCTTTTTTTTGGCTCGTTCTTTTAGTTTTTTTTTGTTTTTACTTTTTTCTTCACTTTTTTTTAACTCTCTATTTTTTTTAGGGGGGGGTTACTTTTACCCTTTTTTATTTTTATTTTTTAGGGACAAAGTCCTATTTTTTGGGAAACCCAAAAATTCCAGGAAACCTGGGTGATGCACTTTTTACTTTTTTCTTTTTTTAACTCTTTTTTTTTTCTTTCCTTTTTTTTTTCTTCTTGTTTTTCTAATTCAAATTTGCTATAGTATCCTTCAAATTTGCAGCCGATATCCTTCAATTTTGCAGCCGATATTTCTTCAAGGATTTTTTTTTTTTAATAATAATTTTTATATATATATTTTTCGTCAATTTGAAATCTGGGAATGGCCAAAGCCAGGACTGGTCAAAGACCAAGTGTACAGAGAAACTCTGAAATTACTCAGATAAAATCTGAAATTTTGGCTAAAAGCCAGAATGAGCACAAGCCTAAGAAAGGGCTAGCTCTGATACCACTAAAGCGAATATTTATTCGCTTGTAAAAATAATATTACCAGAAAACTTGATAAATGAGATAAGCCATAATAATATATTAAATTGATGAATTGAATTGATATGATACATTTACAATGGTCGGACTTATATATGTCCATTCGTGACTTTCCAACCTACAGTCATGATTCTTTGATAATTATTAATTATTAATTATTAATTATCTATTAATATTATTTTTAATATTTATATATTTTATGTTCGTTACAGAATCAAATCAATGGCTATATATCGGACACACCAAAGCTGATAGCTCCTTGAGTGCAATACCTTAGAAGAGGTTTGCACCTCTAGATATTTGATCCCTCTCAGCGCTTGATAGAGCCTAGGATTTGGATCTAGGCTGGTCTTAAAACAAATACAAAATGATAATTACTTTTAAATATATCTCAATCTCAAATATGTAAATGAAACTCTTGCATGCATTACATAATATTGTATGTTTCTATCATGATCACAGTCAATTAATAACATTATTTATTTCATATCATATTAAACTCATAAGAATTTGGATGATGAATAAACTAAATATATGTTTTTAAACTAAATTATTAATAAAATAAAATAGTTTAATGGGTAAAGGATAATATTAGAAGGTTAAAAGCAAACTAAGTTTAGGAATTATCATTCTCCAATAAATTACATTGCATCATTTAGAGTTATTTATGAGAATTTTTTAGAAAACAAATAAGAGAATTCTTCCATGTTAACGCACTTAGTAACAAGATAGAGACCGGTTATAGAATTGGAGAAATTGGGTTCTCATTCACCTACATAGTATTATGTTTAGGCTAGATAAGAAAAGGTTATTGTTTTTATGAAGTATAATAATTAATGGTATCAAATGGACACTAGTTGTAATATTAATATTTTAAAGTAAGAGTTTCTATTTTCTCTTACTCTTTTTAACATCTATATCAATGCAATTAAGTCATGCTTAAAAAAGGAGAGAGGACATGATAAAATTGAGGCATGCTTAGAAAAGGAAGGGTTGAGACCTGATTGAGACTAACATGGTCAAACTCATTGAACTTGTTTTATACATTGTAAAATTAAAATTTTGATTGTTATAAAACCAATAGATCTTATTGTTTAATTGTCTATCTTATATTTTTCTAATTAGCACAATGATAAGAAAAGAAACATTCCAACTGTAACACCCCGGTTTTGACCCCATGGTATTAAAATTGTACATGATGTATATATTGTATTTAAATCATGGTGAGGAGCTCAAGGCCAAGGACCTGCCATTGATTTGGTGTTTTGTGTATAGGATATCAGGATCGATGCCTATGGTTTCTGGTGCTGGTCAAGCACAACACATTTTGGAATATCATGTAAATATGAAATTTAATAAAATACCACAACTAGTTATGCACTGCAATGTTAAAGAGATGGGGGCATGATTTCACAAGGAGTAGGTAGAGGGATTTATCCAAGCAGATTCTAGGTGAGATTTTGCGGGTCCAATCCTCACAAAACCCGGTCTAATCACCAAAAAAACCTTCGCTGGCCTCTCGTCCAACTCACCCAGGTGGACTCAAGCTCAGAACAAATCCTTTTGGATAAAAATTTCTACGCCCACTCGTTGGTGTTAAACAACTTGCTAGTTGAATCCATGGAATTTTTGTGCACCATTAGATCTATCTCCCAACCAAATCAACGATGGACTTCAAATTTGGTGAAGCAGATTTCATAGAAATTCTGTATACATCCAAAGGATTCTAAATCGCACATCTTCACCTAGCGGAATTGCTATGTGTCGTCAATCTATTTTGACGATCGATCTCAACCATGGATCTATCAAAGTTACCCATTCTTTAAGATTTTCTACCATATTCATCCTTTGTACTCAATCATTCAATTCTTCAAGAACATTGGTTGCGGTAGTTAATGCCTTGGGAAGTACGAGGTATGGATGTCGATTTTGTGACTGAGAAAGCCTGCAAGCCTGTAGTCTAGGGAAGCTACATTCTTGCTTCTGAAGTAAGAAAACCACGTGAATGTGTGCCCATTCCATCATCCTTGTTTTATCTTGAATGTTTTGGTCATTTGAGGGGGTTGATTATTCCCTATCTGGATTCATAGAGCGTTTTTGGGGGTTTAGCAGAGTGTTGCTACGTGTTTCGGCAAGTATTTTCCTTGCCAAACCTTCGTTGTTTTGTTACAGTGTTATTGTGAACTACATAGTGGTATGAGAACCTGTTTCTCTGTGATACGGAGTGAAGCCCTATGTTGATGTGTCTCCCTGTGGTTTGTTTTGATGTGCACCAAGGTTTGGGTCTGAACTATATTCAAGACTTAGGAGTGGAAGAGACGCCAAATAGGATTGATAAACCTAGTGTAAAGAGGAACCTCACAAAAAGATAAGAGTGGATGGTGAATCGTCTATGCACACCCTGAAGAGAACTAGAAGGGAAGGCATATCTTAAGGGACTATGTAGCAGAGAAGGGGATGATTCCTTGTGTTGGGTGTGTAGGTATTGCAAATGCCAAGCCAGATAGATCATGTGGAGGTGTCTCTAGCTCTTGAATGAGCCACTAGCTTAGCCATTCTTCCTTGCCACTATCTTAGCATCCTGATAAACCCAAAGGAGATTGGATTGGATGACAACCTGATAAACCTAATTGTATATTGTCTTGGCTGGGAAGCCTGATAATCCCAATTGGATATTGGTTTGGCTGAGTATCCTGAAAAACCCAACTGGTCGTTGTATTGACTATGTCTTGTTGTGCATCTAGCCATGTGTATAATCCTTGGTTGGACATCCTAATAAACCTAACTGTGAATGATGGCTTGACTGAGTATCCTGATAAACCCAACAGTGAGATGGCTTGGTTGTGGAGCTTCACAAACCCATCTGTTAGCTTGGCTAGTCCTTAATGTTAATGTTGGATTGACTACCTATTGTCTGATAAACCCAACAGTTAGTTGTATTGGCTGTGTAGCCTGATAAACCCATGAGTGTTTGTCTTGATTTCCTGCAGCCTGATAAATCCAACTATGTGTTGGTTTGGTTGGATAGTCTAATAAACCCAACTAAAGGTTGGCTTGAATGTGTGTGATATGATTTGGTTATTTGTGAGTCTGATGTTCCCTTATTCCTTGTGGAAATCATGGCTAGCTCGGGGGTGGCAGTTGTGTTGTGAGATTGATGAACACAACTAGCCTATGGTTGGGTGGAATGTTGCGGTGACATAGCTAGTTGTGGCACAACTTTATCTTCAAAGATCAATATTATGTTGTATTATTCCCGCAATGTATTTGTTTATGGGTATGATGAATATGATAAATGTTTGTTAATGATTTTAGTAGAGTTTATTGTTGATTGAATGTTTCTGCATTTTCATCTATATATTCCTTGTATGTTTCAATGCATTTTTCTTATGATCATGGCAGCTAGAAGCTTGGTTACAAATTCAGAATGCATCTAACTTAAGTGTTTCCACACCCTAGTATTTTCCTACAGAAGGTGGAAGGAGGAAGTGGAAAAAGAGCCAAAAGTCCTAAGGAAAAGTTGGATTTTTGATCTCCGAAGTCCGTTGTGGAGGGTAGAAGTTGGAAGGAAAAAGTCGACAAAACAAAAAAAGGATAAGGAAAAAAGTTGGATTTCCGAACCCCAAAGTCCGAGGTCTTAGATCGAAAGTTGAAAGTTAGAAGTTGTGAAACCGAAAGATAAAGTCGTTGTTTTGTGGATTTCTGCATTTCGATGTCGGAAAGCGGAAGTCAAAAAGAAAGAAACCAAAGATTCAAGTAGTTGTTTCATGGAATTCCACATCCCAAGGTCAGAAAGTAGAAGTTAGAAAGGTGGAAGGCTAGAAGGTGAAACTCAGAAAAGTTAGTTTCAATACGAAAATGACTATTCTGGTTGCAGAGAAGATCTGTAAGCTGTGGAATGACTGTTACAGTGGTTTCTAAGCCTGAGAAGGAATGCAAAAATAATTAGCATGACCCACAACTTTGTCTTAAGAAGAGAGAAAGAGAAGAACAAAGGTTCTTTACCAAATTTTAAATTATTCCGCATATCAGTCAGGTGTATGGGAACTGGGTACATGGTCATCGAGCTATATCATAGCAGTGTAGAGTAGCGAGGATGCTACAACGTGCTATCATATCAGGATTAGCAGTCGTGTTTTCCTCCAAGATAGGAGGGGATGTGATAGTGTGGTATTAGAGCTATTGGTTACAACATTGATCCTAGATGGGCCAAGTGAATAGTTTTCAGAGCTATCATGGTTGCAGCATTGCATCTAACAATGGTATTTAACTTCTAAAATTGTTATACAACTAACAAACTTGTTTATTAACACATTTTCGCAGAGTTATAATGCAGATTGCAAAACGTTGTTTTTGTCTCAGCCATGAGAACCTATAGTATGAATGATGCACAGGATCCTTATGAGCACGAGGAAGATTCTATGGGGGTAAACATTAGAGTTGGAAATGGTGAGACAGATTCCAATGGAAGGAGATATCAAGAGACTCTACCAGATATTGCAGCCATAATGATAAGCCTAAAGGTGGATATGCAAAGTTACATAGAAGATAATGAAAGAATGATTAAAGCTCGGGAAGAGTAGAATCAACTAAATGCAGCCATGCTACAGAGTTTGATAGACATCCAAAGGAAAAAGAAGTCTGGGCACCGGGAAGTGAATCTGGAAGGAAGAAAGAGAGGTGCTAGAAGAAGAAAGAGGTCTTCTAGTGGATCATCTTACTCTAAAGGATCCACTTGGTGTTCACACTCTTCTTCTCACATGAATAAGAGGAAGATGAATTACCAAAACAATTCACATAATACATTTAAAAAGTAAAGGCCTCCTACCTTTAATGGTGAGGTAAAGTCTAGACAAGAAGTTGAAGCTTGGATTCTTGGGATGAAAAAGTATTTTCAAGTCCAAGACTACTATGGAAATATGAATGCAAGGGTATACATATTCAATTTTATTAGAAAAACATCTATATGGTGGGAGAACCTCAAGAAAGTGAGGAAGATTAATTACATAAATATTTTGTGGAAGAAGTTCAAGAATTATTTCAAGCAGAAATACCTCTCTGATAGGTACTATGATGACAAGATTAAAGAGTTCAATGAGCTGAGGTTGGAACAGCTGACCATGGAAGAATATGTAAAAAAATTCTTGGAGTTGTTGAGGTATTTCAGATACATCAAGGATGACAAAGTGAAAATTTAGTATTTTCTAAGTGGGTTACCTGAGTCATACAAAGACAAGATTGAGTTTGATGAACCTAGAACTCTAGAAGAGGCTATAAGGAAGGCCAAGTATTGTTATGATTAGAACAAAGGAAAAATCGATTACCATAAGGCATGGAAGGACAAGAAGAATGAAAATTTTGATCAAAGGAAGAAAGGTTTCAAACATTCTCACTTCCAAAAGTAGGAAAGGAATCCATCACAAGTTGTGACTAAGCCAACCAAAGTGATGGAACATAGGCCAAGAGATCCAAAAGAGATCAGAGAATCACTCCAATGTTAAAGATTTGGAGGAAACCACTTGCATAGGAATTGTCCGAACAAGAATGGGTATGTAAGGAAAGCTCACAACATCCAAGGAGCTGAAACGGTGGGTCAAGTGGCAAGGATCGTCCCTAGAATCTATGTAGCACTAGAGGACTGCCAAGAAGATCATCAATCAACTATGGTTGAAGTTGAAGAAAATATTGCTGAGCAAATTGTTTCTGTTTTGATTGACCCTAGATATATTCACAGTTATGTCACTCCTAGAATTGATGAGATTTGTGCTTTTAAGAAATTAAAGCATAGAAAATCATGGTTAGTTCAACTAGCCACTGGAACCAAGAGAAAAGTTAGTGAAGTGGTAGAGAAATGTCCATCAGTCATCGATGGGTTAGTCACCTATGCAAACTTGAATGTTCTACCACTTGGTTCCTCTAATATTGTCATTGGAATGGATTCGTTAGAAGTGCATAGGGTAAATCTTGATTGTTACAATAAGACTTTTGAATGCATGGATGAACAAGGGAACCCAAGGGTTGTAAGAGGCATTCCAAAGGTGATTTTTGTTAGGCATATTTCAACAATGCAGTTGAAGAAGTTATGTAGGAAAGGTTGCATATTGTATGTATCCCATGTTTTGGAGGAAATGGAGAATGAAACTCCTAGGTTGGAGGACTTTCATGTATTGCAAGAATTTAGGGATATTTTTCCTGATGAAATTCTAGGGATTCCTCTAAAGGGAGACATTGAGTTTACAATTGACCTTGTGCCAGGAGCAACACCATTGTCCAATACACCCTACAGGATGAGCACTCTAGAATTGCTAGAGATGAATATGCAGCTACAATAGTTGTTGGAGAAGAAGCATATCAGGTTGAGTGTGTCCCCTTGGGGAGCACTAGTTCTGTTTGTGAAAAAGAAAGATGGGACACTAAGGTTGTGTATTGATTACAAACAATTGAATAAAGTCACTGTGAAGAATAAATACCCTTTACCTCGAATTGATGGCCTTTTTAATCAAATGAGAGGAGCAAAGGTATTTTCCAAGATTGAATTGAGGTATGGTTACCATCAGGTAAGGATCAAGGATGAAGATATTCATAAGACAGCCTTTAGAACAAGGTATGGACACTATGAGCTTGTAGTGGTACCCTTTGGTCTCACAAATGCACCAGCTACATTCATGTGCCTCATGAATAGTGTTTTTTAGCAAGTATCTGGAAAAAAAAATTCTTGTTTTCCTTGATGAAAATATTATTTATTCTAAGAATGAAGAAGAGCATGAAGAACATTTGAGACTGACGTTGTGATTGTTAAGGGAGCATAATTTATATGCCAAGTTGATCAAATGTGACTTCTATAAATATAGAATTCATTATTTGGGTGACATTATCTCATATGAAGGAATATGTGTGGACCCTGAGAAGATTGAGGCCATCATGAATTGGCCAACTCCAAGAAATATGACAGATGTAATATCTTTTATGGGACTTGCAGGATACTACAAGAGGTTCATTGAAGGATTCTCCAAGGTTGCACATTCAATAAATTCTTTGCAAAAGAAGGGAATAAAGTTTGAATGGACACCAAGATGTGAAGAAAGCTTCCAGCAGTTGAAGAATATTCTTACAAGTGCACCAATTATGAAAATTGCATACCCAGAAAAATACTTTGTGGTGTGTGTTGATGCATGTAATCAAGGACTCGGAGGAGTTCTTATGCAAGAAAACCACGTGGTGTTTTATCAGTCAAGAAATTTGAAGGATTATGAGAATAACTATGCTACTCATGATTTAGAAATTGCATCCATAGTACATGCTCTCAAGATTTGGAGGCATTATTTAATGGGAAGAAGATTTTAGCTAAGGATAGGCCACTGTGGTCTGAAATACTTGTTTGATCAGTCAACTTTAAATGTTAGGAAATGTAGATGGTTGGATTTTTTGTTTCAGTTTGATTTTGAAATCAAACACATAAAAGGAAAAAAAAACAAAGTGACTAATGCACTCAGTAGGAAGGTGCAGGAAATGCATGTGGCATCTCTTGGTACTTTCCAACCAGATTTGAGACAATCATACTATTGAGGATGAAATGTATGTACAGATAAAGGGCAAGTTGCAGCAACAAAATCTTGAAAATAAATATGAGGGATATAAATTGGAAGGGATGAACTTCTTACATATAAGAACATAATTTATATTCCAAACATAGCGGACTTGAGGAGAATTGTTATGGATGAAATCCATCAAGCTCCATATTCTGGTCACCCAGGATATCAGAAGACAATTCCTACAACCAGAAAGCAATATTTCTGGCCAGGAATGAAAAAGGACATTGCTTAGTATATTTCAAAGTGCATGAAATGTCAGAAGGTGAAGGTTGAGCATCGACACCCAGCAGGGTTATTGCATCCTTTTCCAGTCCCAGAATGGAAATGGGAAGTTGTTTCCATGGATTTTATTACAGGATTTCCAATGACTGCAAGACAACATGATTCAATCATGGTTGTGGTGGACAAGTTGAAAAAGGAATCACATTTTATACTAGTCAATTCCACGTAAAAGGCGGATGTCATTGCAAAGATATTTATGAAGGATATTTTCAGATTGCATGGTTTTCCGAAGGAAATAATTTCTGTCATGGATACCAAGTTTACTTCCAATTTTTGGAAAAGTCTATTTGCAGATTTGGGTACAAAGATGAACTCCAGCACTGCCTACCATCCTTAGATGGATGGAAAGATAGAGAGAGTGAATCAGGTTCTTGAAGACATGCTTCACATGTATGTGATGAAAAAACCATCCAAGTGGGAGGATTATTTACACTTGGTAGATTTTGCTTATAATAATGGACATCAAGCATAATTGGGAATGAGTCCATATGAAGATTTGTATGGAAGAAGGTGTAGGACACCAGTAACTTGGGATAATCTAGTGAATGGGATTGTGCTCGGTCTAGAATTGATTAAGGAAATGGAGCAAGAGGTTACAAAGATAAGGAAGAACCTAAAAGAAGACAAGATAGACAAAAAAGATATGCAGATAAGCATAGAGTGCATAGAGAGTTCAGTGTTAGGGATCATGTTTACATTAGAGTGAGGGAAAGGAAGAGTTCATTGAATCTTGGAAGTTGTGCCAAGTTTTCAGCTAGATATTGTGGGCCTTATGAAGTGTTTGAAAGAATAGGGCCAGTTGCATATAGAATTGCATTGCCTACTATCACTAGAGCTCATAATATTTTTCATGTTTCTTTGCTTAAGAAATATGTAAATGACCCTAACCATGTGATAAATTGGGATGTGATTCAGGTGGAACACGAGGGAGAGTTCCAAACTGAGCCATTGTGCATCCTTGAGAGGAAGTTCATAGTACTCTAGAATCGATCCGTTGGACATGTAAAGGTGCAATGGAAGCACTAGGGTCTTGAAGAGGCTATGTGGGAGCTACAGGATGCCATGCGATTGGCACATCCATTTTTGTTCAATTTTGCAAAGCACTGAGGATAGTGCTAACGAAGGGGTACAGGAATGTAACACCTTGGTTTTGAACCCATGGTATTAAAATTGTACAAGATGTATATATTGTATTTAAATCATGGTGAGGAGCTCATGTCCAAGACCCTACCATTGATTTGGTGTTTTGTGTATAGTCGATCAAGATTGATGCCTATGGTTTCTCATGTTTGTCAAGCACAACACATTTTGGAATATCATGTAAATATGCAATTTAATAAAATACCACAACTAGATATGCACTGCAACATGAAAGAGTTGGGGACATGATTTCACAAGGAATAGGGAGAGGGAGTTATCCAAGCAAATTCCAGGTGAGAGATTGTGGGTCCAATCCTCACAAAACCCGGTCTAATCACCAGAAAAACCTTCGTTGACCTATTGTCCAACTCACCTAGGTGGAATCAAGCTCAGAATAAATCCCTTTGGAAAATTAATTACGCGCCCACTCGCTGATGTTAAACAACTTGCTACTGGAATCACATAATTTTTTTGGACTGTCGGATCTGTGTCACCACTAGATCAACGCTGGACTTCAAATTTGAGGAAGAAGATTTCATAGAAATTCTACATACATCAAAAGGTTTCTAAACCGTGCATCTTCACCCATCAGAGTTGTTGTGTGTTAGTGATCTATTTTGACGATCGATTTCAACCCTGGATCTATCAAAGTTACTCATTCTTTAAGATTGTCTACCCTATTCATCCTCTGTACTAAATCATTTAATTCTTCCAGAATATAGGTTGAGGTAGTTAATGCCTGGGTAGTACGAGGTATGGTAGTTGATTTCATGACTGAGGAAGCATGCAGTCTGGGGAAGCCGCATTCTTGCTTCTGAAGCAAGAAAACCATGCGAATATGTGCCCAGTCCGTCATCCCTATTTTCATCTGAATGTTTTCGTCATTCAATGGGGCTTATTATTCCCTATCTGGAGTCAAAGAGTGTTTTTGGGGGTTTAGCTAAGTGTTGCTACATGTTTTGGAAAGTATTTTCCTTGCCAAACCCTATTTGTTTTGTTGCAGTGTTATCTTGAACTACAGAGTGGTATGAGACCATGTTTCACTGTGATACAGATGAATCCCTATGTTGCTTTGTCTCCCTTTGGTTTTCTATGATGTGCAGCCTGGTTTGGGTCTAAACTGTATGAAAGACTTAGGAGTGGAAGAGACGCCGAATGGGCTTGATAAACCTAGTGTAAAGAGGAACCTCACAAAAAGATAAGAGTGGTTGGTGAATCTTCTATGCACACCCTGAAGAGCACCAGAAGGGAAGGCATAGACCAAGGGACTATGGAGCAAAGAAGTGGATGCTTCCTTGTGTTGGGTGTGTAGGTATTGTGGATTCCAAGCTAGATAGATCATGTGGAGGTGTTCCTAACTCTTGAATGAGCCACTAGATTATCCATTCTTCCTTTCCACTGCCTTAGTAGCCTGATAAACCTAAAGGAGATTGTCTTGGCTGGCAGCTTGATAAACCCAATTGTATATTGGCCTAGTTGGGCAACCTGCTAAACCCAATTGGATGTTGGCTTGGATGAGCAACCTGATAAACGCAAATGGTAGTTAGCTTGGCTGTGTCTTGTTGTGCATCTGGCCATGTGTGTAATCCTTGGCTGGATATCCCGATAAACCCAATTGTGAATGTTGGCTTGGCTGAGTAGCCCAATAAACCCAACAATGTGATGGCGTGGCTGAGAATCCTGAAAAACCCATTTGTTGGCTTGGTTGGTCCTTAATATGAATATTGGCTTGACTACATGTAGTCTAATAAACCCAACTGTTAGCTAGATTGGCTATGTATCCTGATAAACCCTACAATGTTTGGCTTGATTTCCTGCAGCCTGATAAACCCAACTTTGTGTTGGCTTGGCTAGAAAGTTTGATAAACCCAACTGAAGGTTGGATTGACTATGTGTGATATGATCTGGCTGTGTGTGATTCTGTTGTTCCCCAATTCCTTATGGAAATCATACCCAGCTTGGGGGTGGAAGTTGTGTTGAGAGATTGATGTACACAACTGGCTTATGGTTGGGTGGAACGTTGCAGTGACATAACCAGTTGTGGGACAACTTCATCCTCAAAGATAAGTATTCTGTTGTATTATTCCTGCAATGTATTTGTTTATTGATATGTTGAATATGATGAATTCTTGTTAATGATTTCAGTAGAGTTTACTATTTATTAAATGTTCACACATTTGCATCTATATATGCCTTGTATGTTTAAATGCATTTTTCTTATGATCATGGAGGCTAGAATCCTGGTTATAAAGTTAGAATGCATCTGGCTTAAGTGTTTCTGCACCTCAGGATCCACCTGCGGAAGGAAGAAGTGAAAAAAGAGCCAAAAGTCCTAAGGAAAAGTTGGATTTCCAATCCCTGAAGTCTATTGTGGAGGGAGGAAGTTGGAGGGTGGAAGTTGGCAAAATAGAAAAAGGCTAAGGCAAAAATTTGGATTTCTAAACCCCGAAGTCCAAAGTCTGAGATGGGAAGTCGGAAGTCAGATTTCAGGAAACGAACTCATAAAGTCATCATTTCATGGATTTCTGCATTCCGAGGTCGAAAAGAAGAAGTCAGAAAATGGGAAACCGAAGAATCAAGTAGTCATTTGTGGATTTCTGTATTCCTGGGTCAGAAAGCGGAAGTCAAAAAGGTGAAAGGAGAAAGTCAAAAAAGTCAGTTTCAGTGTGGAAATGACTATTCTATTTGTAGAGTGGATCTATAAGCTATGGAACGACTATTATAGTGGTTTCTAATCCTGAGAAGGAATGTAAAAAGGATGAACGTGACCCACAACTGTGTTCTAAGAAGAGAGAAAGAGAAGAACAAAAGTTCTTTAAGAAATTTTAAATTATTTTGCATATCAGTCAGGTGTATGGGAATCAGGTACATGGTTATCGAGCTATATCATAGAAATGTAGATTATCGGGGATGCTACAATGTGGTAGCAGAGTAAGATTACCAATCGCGTTCTCCTCCAAGGAGGGAGGGGATGTGACACCAACTTATTCCATAACAAGTGGAGGTTTGTGGTAATACTTTCAAGTATACACTTTATGTACCTAAACATCCTTTATCACGTTTATCATGTACCTACATTACCTATTGTATCAAGATGCAACCATACAATATTCTATAAGATAACAACCTATTGAAAAATAGTATTAATGTTAAATGGAAGACCACATGAATTAGAATGCTTACATTATTAAAGAGTAAAAATCTCCTATGTTAATTCAAGGAATCTTCACAGTAATGAGAAACACACAATACAAAACTCAATGCTCTTTGAATTTTCATCCTTAGTTATTTATAGACATAATAATCTCACCGTACTGAAACACACTAGTGAATTAATATCATATATTACTGACATAACCACATTACAAAATTAATAACAAAAAATTGCGTGTACCCATTAACGTACCAAGCAACCTTATTAAATGTGATTGAACTTCATTACATGACTAATAAACAACCACACATTTGTTAACATCTTGAACCTTATTCAAACAATAACCCATCAAAATAATTAACATAGAGTTCAACATAGCGTACTCCACCATGCCAAAAGAATTTCCATCGAAGTTTGACATGGAGAATGAACAATTGCACATTATTAACCCAAAGAATATGTTATCATGAAAACAATGGTGACTTTGGAATTCATTTACTTATGGTGTATATGGTAGTTAAAGAATATAAAGTTAGTCCAAAAAAAATTGGACAATCAAAACAAGTGTATCTATTTTTTATTATTTTGTTTTTATAATTAATATGAATACGTATTATTTTGGGTTTATGTGTGACTCATTTTTTAGTGTAAATACATAAAATAAATTAAATTTTGTGTAAAAGGATTAGAATCTCAACAAAATATGAGCTCTGCGAACGTGGGAAAAATTGGGGAAAAATTGAAGGGGTGGACATTTTGAATTTTGAGGAAAAGGAATTTGTTGGGTTACATGTAAATATGGTGGGAAATATTGATATGGTAGGAAAGTTCTTAAGAGTATGAACTGTTTAGGTTTTAATAAANATATATATATATATATATATATATATATATATGTTATTTTTCGAATGAAATAACAAATATTTATTTTAATTAAATAAAAATAAAAATAAAAATATTTAAAAACTTAAATATGAATCTAAAAAACATTAAACATTTTAGTGATATCTATATTTTCAAAAACTATCGAAAAAATATTAGTATAAAAAAATAATTCATGAGACGTTTCAATGCTATGAGATTTATACTGCAAGATATCAATAGATGTCCAATTCAATGTCAACATGCAAACAACATCATGGCCAAAGAACTCACTAGATGACATCCAATTGTATGTCACCTCGGTGGCCTTTAGAGGCAACAAGGAACTCCTTAGCACGACACTCTCATAATTTTTCTTGCGTTGATACCGTTATGTCGCATCCCCTCCCATCAATCTAGCTAGTGGGGGAAAGACGTGAACAATCTAGGGGACGCTATACTTCATTCCCTTCCCAATTTAAAAAACTTTCATTAACATCTATTTAAATGTGTGCAATGCATGATTAATTCACTGTGTCATAATTCTTACTCTGTTTCAGATCGCTCTGTCACAATTCACTCTGTCACATATCACTTTGTCATAGTTTATTTTGTCACAGTTCTATCTATCGTAGATCATCCTGTCATAGATCACTCTGTCACATACCATCCTATCACAATTCACTCTATCATAGATCATTTTGTCACATATCACTTTGTCACAGTTCATTCTTTCACAGATCATTTTATTGGGATTCTAACTTAAACTAGTAATTCCTTTCCATGTTGAAATCATGAGTGGTGAATGGTATTTTATATTCCTTTTCAATGTCATAAGAGTGCAGACATTTATTTCTACCTTATTATCTACAAAGAAGAAAGAAGAACTGAATGTCTATTCTTTTATCCACTTCAATTGGTTCTGTTGTAGGTAATAATTAATTTACATCTCATACACATCTACTTGTAGCATTAACTAGAGGGATTTTGTTATTGTTCTACAAGAGCCAAATCACATACTGTTTGTCCAATATTCAATTGTGGAAAAAAATGTTTTAGAAGAGACCCCATATTCCCAATATCTTATACATTATTCTACCCTTGAACCACATGATCTTTCTATATAACCCCCCCCCCCACCCCCCTGCCCCCGCCCCGCTTTATTTTTAGATATGAAGTAATCAAAAGTAGATATAAAATTAAATATCTTCATAGCTAGATCTTAAAGTTTTAAAATTTTACATATTTTGGATGAATTTTGTGTTTCAAATCTAGAAATTGCTAAAGGATAAATTGTTAGTCATAACAGATTTGATGGCATCCTACAATTCTATTTAAAATATGATTTTTAGTTGTTGTTTTATGTGAAAAATATGGAATTTTTTTAGATTTTTATCAATTAGACAATATTATCTTAGGACCTTTGTTATAGCTGATTTTACCACTCCAGGTAAATCACACTTTGTATGGCCTTCCCCTGTCCCACTGCAGACTCCTTAGACCCCATGGACCATTTTTTTCCTTTGATGTTTCCTTGATCATCCCTAAAAACATGTGAAAAATTCTATACGCGACTTTTAATCCCTTAATCACGTATATACGTGGGTTTGACCCCCAAAACCACATACACCGGGATGTGTACAAAAATCCAAATTCTTTTGGAGTTTTCCTTGACATGTATCTGACTCACTTGACTCCTGGCCTTCCCTATGCCTTGAGATCACTCGGATTTGACCTTTCATTACCCCTTTGAAAAACTATATAAGGAACTCTATGGTACATTGAAGGCATATGAGAGAATTGAGAGAAAAGTAACTATAGTCCATTGTTGCCGGAACTTATGCTTGAGTCTGCATCCCTTTGTCCCTTGGAGCACTAGTGTGTTCTTCCCAAGCTTGCCTTTTTCTTGTGAGCTTGCTATCGAGAGATGGAGGATTGAGGTGGTGGAGGCCCAAGTGGGGGATTCAGTTTCTCCGGTTCGCAGATGTGCCGTCAGAGGTTGTATCTATTGTAATCTCTGATTTATATTAATAGAAATATCTTTTCTTGTCCAATAATGTGTGTTTGAATGAATATTTTATCCATGGGATTATTTCAAATGCTTATACATTGTTGATTAAATATGCTAGAATAGATCTAACACCATGATATATAGTATGCTTGTATTGTTTACTTGTTGTTGAGGAAGTAATTTATCAATTCAAGCTGAAGTTGGAAAGCTCAACGGGGATCTACTTCAACCATCCGGAATAAGGTACGAGGTTTGATCCTTTAGTGTTAGACATTTAATTTCTATTGCATATTGGAAAATATTGATTTCTAGAGTCAAGTTGTCTGTTGTGGTACCCCAAGACATAGGAATTTCTCTCCGTAACAGAATTGGCGAATCCGTTGGGGAGTTCCTAGTAGTTGTCCTTTGGGGGTTGTTCTATCGGCATTCAATGAATTTGAATTGCTCTTTCTCTCTTGTTTTTGTGTCGGGTCTGGGGGCATGTTTTCCTGGTAGTGTCTGATTGGTGTGAAGTTTGTCTCAGCTTGTCTGTTTGCCTTGATTTTATGCACCTTTCTTCCTGTATGCGAGTTTTTAACTCACAGTCGTGTATACACGCGGGTCTCTCTGCAATTTCCGCGTATACACGCGGGTTTACTGCGAACAGTCGCGTATGCCCTTAGTTTTTCCTTTTAGTGGAAGTTAATTGGTTGTTGGGTGAATTTTGATGATTGTTGAGTCTCCTTTGGCACTGCCTAAGTCTGTTTATATCTCTATTTCTAACCAGAGACATTTTTTTAGGCTAATTTTTTTTTAAGAAGGTTCTTGTCATGGCATTTTCGATTTTTTGTTTGGGATTAGTGCATTAGTGTTCTTTTACCTTAGTGCTTTGCTTGAGTGTTGTTTGAGTGTGCTTGCAAAGCCTAGGGGTCATAGAATCATTCTTTTGCTTTTTGTATCTCATTTTATTTCAAAAAATCCAAAAACATTTTCTTATCATCATGCATTGCATTTTGCATTTTGCATTGTACTTGCACTAGATTTGCTTTGGAGTACTAGTTAGGACTTCATATAGGAAAGCTTGCATTCGTCATTTGAAGAAAAATTGTGCATTTCACGTAGTAGCATACCCTATTTTCATGGACACAATGCATTTGCATTGATTGTTAGGTGTGCATTTTACTTCATGTTGTGTCATAACACCATTAGTTGCACGGTCATATCCCTCTTTTGAGTAATAAAGCCACTTAAAATCAACGCTCAATTAAAATGAACTACACTCTTTTCTTTTCTAGGGTGCACCAACAAGCTTAGGTTTTAGGGTCTTGGAATAGTTCATTGTGAGTAAATTCTCCAAGACCACTAAACACCAACATGTATGTGTCTGTCTAGGTTAGTGTGTGAAATCCTTGGTATAACCAGTGTTTCTTAGGATCCTCCTCTCAAAAGGGAGTTAAGCACAAGGCAGTGTGAGCGGTTATTTATTGGGATGACCCCTAGTCATAACTGAGTAGTGCCAAAAATATTTCTAGGATTGTATTCGTATCTGGGGGCTCTTTCGAGAGTTTCGGGCTTTGCTACCCTGCCCATACGGTCAATCCTTCCTGCGACTGTCCGCCTGAGCATTGATTATATTGATGTGAACTTAGTGGCCTTACCTAGGATATCGAGGGGGTACTTTGCAGGGGTTATTCTGCGAGTGTCCCAGCTAGGTTGGGGTCGGACAGCACAATCGCTTTACACGTTGAAACTGAGGGCCACAATAATTGGTTACGTACCTCCACTTGTTGTGTATGGGAGTCTCAAGCCTCTCCTAGGCGAGACATACTTGCTTCATTCGGGAGCTCACTAATCCAACCCTTGTTTGCTTGCATTTGGATTTAGATTTTATTAGTGATTGCTCTGTGCACAATAGCTTGTCTAGGGTTTGCGTAAATAGAGAGTCTTTGTTATTTTTGGAGTCATTGTGGATTCGGGTGTGGCTCCACACCGTTCTCATCGTTTAGCAAGACTTTCACCTTCTACTTCTCCTCCTCCTTTGGGAGAGAGACCTAGACAGTCCAAGTGGACAATTTCACACATTGATTCAAACACCATGGGAGACCATATGGAAAGTATTCCTGAACCACCTTCTCCCATTCAAGTGGATGATGGGAGTTTACTCCTACTTGCGATCCTTCGCCCGACTTGGCTGAGTTAGGGCCTGTGATTTCTGAGATAGGAACCTTTCATGATAGATCTACTCACTCTAGGGTTGAGTCCCCATTGACGCATTACCAGTATGGAATGCCGGATGATGCCGAGACTCGTTTTGAACTCGCAAGCACTAGCTATGGTAGTTATGCTATGTCTGGTTTTCCCACACATGATTTGGCATTTCATGTCAAATATGAGTTCGAGCCTAACACTATGCCTGGGGGCACTCTCATTCCTTACCATGCGGAGAGGTTTGGGAGCACTAGTCACATTGCACCTTCCATCCCGGTGGTGGAAGTTACATCACATATTCCTCCTAGGTCTAGGTTTAGTGATCCCATTAGGATACCATACCCGAGACGGGTGACGATAGGGAATAGTACGTACATTATTACTCAGGTTCCTCCATCCTCTGTCCCTACTTCTTCAAATGTTCACCCTCCACCTTATTCACGTGGTCCTTCGAGCCGAAACGTTGCTACAAGTCATGTCCGTACTGCGATTACTAGACTGGTTGTGTCTCAGTTTCATGTACCGCCCGTTGTGTCGGGAGGTCATGCTCATACTTCGAGAGGTCACATTCCTACTTCTAGAATGTATATTCCTACTTCCGGAACGTATGTTCCTACTTACAAAGTGTACCATGGGACATCACATGCAATGATTTATGGACCCTATTATGGGACGCAGTATGGACAGGGTTCTTCACCTTATGGAGGCGGGTATCAACAACCTGCTTACTCTCCTAATTACGGCTTTGTAGCTCCCAATAGTCAAGGTCCACCACACTATGGTGCTTCCACGCCACCCTATACGAGTCATACAGGAGGAGGGCACTATGGACAAGGCCATGGTGGTAATCAGACCTATATGAATCAGGGAGCGGTCCATCAGCCTCATCATCCTAGTCTCCCTTTCCTCGCGACGCTCAATCTTCCTGACTTGTTGAGATTGACGAACAATCCTGTAGCTCATGACCCGACTTGGCCGGCTGTCCCTACTATGCTTCCCTCGGACATACTTAAGTTCGAGGGAAAACCGAGAGAGGATCTGAGCGAACACATTACTACTTTTCACCTATGGTGCTCTTCAAATTCCTTACATTAGGATTCCATCCGTTTACGACTATTTCAACGCACCCTTACAGGGCCTGCCACGAAATGGTATATAGAGCTGCCTAGGGGAGCATTCCGTTTGTTCGACGACCTTGTGATGAATTTTCTTAACCACTTCCAGCTACTAGTGCGTTATGATGTTGGTACTAAACTCTTGTTGACATTTCGGCAAGATAAAGCCACACATATCTCAGATCATATTCAAGAGTGGCGTAGATGGAAGATGTTAATTAAAGCCTTTATACCACCGGATTTCCTCCTCGAGTGGTTCCTCAAGTCATTATTACCATATATAGCGAAGGATGTTTCTACATCCGGAGTGCAGAATGAGGAACAAGCAATTGTTAGGGCGCAGGAACTGGACTTGATTTATGCTCAGTCCGGTTTGTTATATGAGATTATTCCCAATGCTCCACGTTCCAGTTTCGACCCCAAAGTCAAACCTGGACCACATGCCGATGGCATTGTGGGTTGTGCAAGTGCGAAACCTATGGATTCGGTTGCAAAACAAGTTAGTCAATTGTCAATCAACCAATCTGCTTTGGGACAAGCTACGGATTCGTCTCAACCCACCCAAATGGCGAGTGTACTTTCAGTGCAATCGTCAGACCAGAAGGGTAACCAGCAACCCGGACGAAATAGAAAAAAGGGTAAAAATAATCGTAAGGTTGGGAATAAGAATGAGAATGATAATAGTAATGACAAGAACGACAGGAATTCTGGGGGGATAAGCAAGCTAAGCATAAGGTTAAGTTCCCTTGCAAGTTATGTAAGGACGATCACCTCACTTACTTATGCCCTCGTATTGAGGAAGCCTCAAGGTTCTTGGCACAGGGCCCAGCTGTGCTAACTAACCCTTTACTGCATAATCAAAATATGAACTCAAGGTCCCATGACCAGTCTGGTGGTGAGCAGGATCCACTGGAGGGTAGTGGTCGTGGTTGCATTAACATGGTACGTGCTGCGAAAGTTGTGACCCGTGCAAAGGACTATGGTTCGTCACAACCCAGCCTAGGAAAAGAGCATGATCCACCAAATTCCCCTTTGTGTATTGAGAAACCTATGGATAAACCTAAGACTGCACCTCGCATTCCTAAGGGATTCCTTAAGCGTTCGGGGCACAATCCAAATGCCCAAGCTACCTAGAACTATTCAATTGTTGAGGATTTGGGCCACACTCCTTGTGCGATGTCTGCATTGGAAGTGCTTCAGAGTTGTCCTCGCAAAGGAAGGCATTGCTTTCTTCCCTAGGTGTGAATGATGATGATTCTTCCTCTGTGATTAAATTTGAAACCGCAGGACTTCAGCCTTGCTTGCCCTACTATATGTCTCTTTTGATTCACGTAGAATGTCTTAATATGACCATCAAGCGCACTTTGATTGATGAAGGTGATGTTGCTTTTGTGATGTCTTTATCATGTTGGAAGGGTCTGGGTTCCCCTAAGCTATCTAAATCAACAACCATGTTAACTGCGTTCGATGGGAGATCATTTAGGTTGCACGGCATCCGTCCTTCCCTTAAAGTTCGTTTGGGAGGCAAGACCATTGCGATAGAGGTCGAGGTGGTTAATGCGCCCCTTGACTACAATCTCTTGCTGGGTAGGAACTGGATGTATAGTATGCAAGCCGTTGCTTCTTCCATGTTCCACGTTGTATGCTTTCCACATAATGGGAAGATCGTAACGATTGATCAAACGAAATTTAAGAATATGTTTGTTACCGCATATTCGGGAGATTCAATCCCGATCGTTGAACACTCTCAGCCGACAACTGGGAGTGTGGGTGCAGGCATGTATCCATCCCTCATGGGAAGCTTTAGTTGTCCTACACCGATCCTTATGATAGGATCTAGTTTCGATGAGGCTTTGACATCTATGACATCGGTGTCTTTTTACACAAGTCATATAGAAGATCCATGGATTCTTCCTACACCGAGTACTCTGAGTGAGCCCATCATGACGGATGTGCTGTTGCCTACAACTATGATAGCTTATCAAGCTAATCTCAAGTATGTTGCAAAGCCTACTCCTTCATCTTCGTGAACGAAGGAGGAGGACCCTTATGTGCTGCCAGCATGGGCAGTGCAGTATTCTCACGTGCACGACTGCCTTGATATGGTTTTCCCTTCAGATGAAGCGATTATTGAGGCTATATGAGGAGTTAAGCCACCATGGGAGGAACTCCATCATAGATCGTACTTTCTTCCTAAGCTTGACCGTTTGGAGCGTGAGGATTTTAGGGCGATTCTTAGTCAGAGAGTTGGTAGTCCTATGGTTCCATTTAGCTCTCCTGGTTAGATGGCTGATGGAAACATGGTTAACATATCCTCAACGATTCCTATCAACATCTCTCGCAATCCTGACACAATAGAGAATGTCTATATTGGGGCAAAATGTTCCCATGCTGAGATTCTAGAATACACCGAGCTATTTAAGGAATTCCGTGATATTTTTGCTTGGTCTTATGATGATATGCCAGGTATTGACCCTCGTATTTTTGAGCACGATATTAATACTTACCCCAACGCTAAGCCTGTTCGACAACGTTTGCGTGCGGTGAATCCTAGGAAAGCACCTGCAATTAAGGCAGATATAGAGAAGCTGTTGAAAGCCAATTTCATCTATCCCATTCCCTTGATGGAGTGGGTTTCAAACCCCTTTCTGGTTGATAAGAAGCAGGGAGCGATCCACATATGTATTGATTTCCACGATTTGAATCATGCCTGTCCTAAGGACAATTTCCCCACACCATTTATTGATCAGATTTTGGATGAGTGTGCGGGTAGTGAGGTTTTTTCCTTCATGGACGGCTTCTCCAGATATAATCAGATATAGATTAAACCTAAGGACCAACATAATACTACATTTATTTGTCCTTGGGGAATGTTTGCATATTGGAAAATGCCTTTCGGCCTTAAAAATGCCGGAGCTACATTTCAGCGGGAAATGACCTTGATCTTCCACGATCTCAAGTCAATTATCGAAGTATTTTTGGATGACCTTGCTGCTCATTCTCGTATGAGAATGCGTCATCCCTATCACTTGAGATTAGTATTCGAAAGATGCCAGCACTATTCGGTTATATTAAATCCTCATAAGTGCATCTTTTGTGTGAAGTCAGGTCGTTTGTTAGGATTCATCATTTCTAAAGAGGGTATAATAGTCGACCCTTTGAAGGTTGAGGCAATACTTCAATTGTCTTCCCTGAAGAATATTCGTCATCTTCAATGTTTGCAAGGCATGGAAAAATTCTTACGAAGATTTGTTGTCAACTTTGCCAATTTGACTAGAGGCTTCATGCGTCTATTGAAGAAGGACACCCCCTTTTATTGGGATGAGTGAGCCCAGGAGTCCTTTGATGCACTCAAGCAAGCCCTAGCATCGGCCCCGGTGATTAGTCCCCTGGACTATAGCCATGATTTCCTACTTTATGTGGCCGCGTCCATGGAGACAATTGGTATGGCTTTGGTTCAAGAGGATGAGGAGCTCTAAGAGCATGTCATATATTATCTGAGTTGGAACCTTATTGACGCAGAGATTTTTTATTCTCATGTTGAGAAGCTTTCTTTAGCCACCGTACATGCGGTTTAGGGTTGAGACATTATATTCTCCTTCTCCAGACCTTGGTTGTAGCCCATGTCAATCCATTTCAATTCATCCTCACTTGAAGGATGATTGGGGGAAAATATAATAAATAGATTGTCATTTTGCAAGAATTCGATCTCGAATTTGTTTCAGCAAAATCGAAGAAGTCTTTAATTTTTGTAGAGCTTATATCAGATTTCTCAAGCGAGGCCGAGGAGTTGGTTTGTGAAGATACGTTTGTTGATGAACACATCTTCTTAATCTCAACTTTAGACCCATGGTATGGGGATATCATAATATATTTACAAACATTGAAGACTCCTACTCACCTCTCATGAGATGAACGACAACGATTATGTGATGTCTCTAAGAACTACCTCATAGTGGATAACACTTTGTACTACTGTGGGGTAGATTCCATTTTACGATGTTGTTTAACTCATGAAGAGGCTGAGGTGGTGCTGAATGATTGCCACAGAGGGGCATGCGGTGGTCATTTATCTGGGCTTACTACAGCTCAAAAGATCTTAAGAGTGGGTTATTTCTGGCCATTGATCTTTAATGATTGTGTTGATGTGGTCAAGAGGTGCCACCCTTGCCAGGTGTTCACACGTAATACACACTCGAAACCTGCCCCATTACATCCCATTATCACCGCTAGTTCCTTCACTAAGTGGGGGCTCGATTTTATGGATTGCAACCCAATTTTGGCTAGGGGGCACCATCATATTATAGTGTCTGTCGATTACTTCATGAAATGGGCTGAGGTTATGCCTACAGTAAAATCCGACGGTGAGACAGCTGCTCACTTCATATTCAACCAAATTATTACTCGGTTTGAGATTCCGAAAGATCTTGTCACTGAACATGGCTCGCACTTTCAGAACCATATGATGGAAGATTTAACATTAAAGTTAGGGTATAAGCAAGAGCATTCCTCTTCTTACTACCCTTAAGTGAATGGACAGGTAGAAGCAGTGAATAAATCACTCAAATCCATTCTCCAACGAAGCATCGCACAAAGCAAGAATAATTGGCACATCATGTTATACCCTACTTTGTGGGCATATAGAACCGTTGTTAAGACTGCCACTGGTTTTTCTCCATATCAACTTGTACATGGAGTGGAGTCGATATTTCTAGTTGAATGCAATATTCATTCTTTGAAGCTAGCTGTAGAACTCTTACCAGACACTTCACTATTGAAGGAGCGTTTGGTCCACCTTGAGCAACTTGATGAGCAGTGTCGAGATTCCTTGGTGGCTCTAGAAGTTAATAAACGTCGCGTAAAGGTCCAGTGCGATAAGTCTGTCCGTCCAAGGAGGTTTAGTGAGGGAGACTTGGTCCTTTTGTGGGATCAACCAAAAGAACCCTTGGGGGAAGGAAAATTTAATCCTATGTGACGGGGCCCTTACATGGTCAAACATGTGTTAGAGAAGGGTGCTTATGAGTTAGTGGATTACGAAGGAAAGGCCTTGGTGGAGCCTAGAAATGGGCTCTATCTCAAGAAATACTATGCATGATTTTCATCCATGGCTGCTTATTGTATATTAGTGTACAGTTTTTCATAGTTAGGTCTTTTTCTTATCGTGATCGGGTTTGTGATTAGTTTCCATTTCTTTTGGCAGATGTCAATGGAATATTCCACCTACATAGGATTCATGGATGGTGCGAGCCGTCACACTCAACACTCAGCCTTTGCTGCTTGGGTGATTTATACTCCTATGGGTCAGGTACTGTCTTCAGGAGGTGTATGTCTGCGGCCATCTTCCAACAATGTTGCTGAATATAGTGCCATTATTGAGCTTCTACAGGATTCCATTTCACATGGTGTTCTCTCTCTTGAGGCACGTCTTGATTCGGAGTTAGTAGTGTCACAGCTTAATGGTTTGTACCATGTCATAGATCCGACATTATTGAGAATATTCTTACGTGTGAGATTGTTAGAACGGCAATTTGACAATATAACATATATACACATTTCAAGAATTAATAATCAAGTTGTTGACTCATATGCTAACTACGTGTTAGATTGACATTTGTTTCATTCACAGTAAATTCATCACAAACACAATTTTTACACATGTAAATAAATAAACCGATCACCATAAAAAAATTTATATTAAACCCAAAATGTGATAATACATAGTGTCACGATACAAAATTGGGGCTCTCGAGCCACCAACATATAATACACGGTAGTACAAAATGTATACACTCCCAGGTGTCTAATCATGTGGAGGAGGAGGATGGTTGTGATCATGGAAGGTCACTACGGCTCTAGCTAGCCATCGGAACAATTGCACCCATGCTCGTGGTACACCCACCACCTGGCGTTGCATAGCCTCAGGAAAGTCCTCGACTTGCTCCATGGGAACCTATGTGTCAGCCTGACAAAATTGGTATGAATGCTCTGGAACGTCCGCTCCGCATCCACACCCATGATATCATCTCCTCTTCCCCTTCGTCTATGATGAGAGAAGCCTTCTGGCCGCCGTGGTCCCACATCTGCACACAAATGGTAGATGTCACTATGTATTGTCATGCAAAAACATGTATTTTTTATTCCATATAATCAAGAAAACACAAAAAAATTAAATAACTCAAAAAATTTAAAAAAGATAGGGTCAAGATTCGTTACCTATATCGCCATATGCCTATCCTAGTGGTAGCGGCATGTCTGGGTCCCCCCCGGAAATCTATCCCCGCATAGAGGTAGTTGTCGATGGCAACTATCTGTCGTCGCCACCATAGAAAGAACTCAGCTGGATAGGGGTTGGCCACCCTACCACCCCCCAGTCTATGCATTACATCTACCCAACGTCGTTGGGCTGGATCTCGAACCCCGTCAAGAGGAACCTCCACTCTGGGGCTCATTCCTAGAACACGCTCGAACAAAAACTTGCTCAGTATACTGCCAAACCCAAAGTTCCACACTCTTCCTGCCTTACACTCACTGAGATGATGTTTCATGTTGCTCAGTAGTGTAGTGCTCCAGTCATAAATTGTGGGTCTCATGCACTCCACTGCATAGAACATCAGAAGCCACGAGGCCTGGTGGAGTGATGCCAAGCCTTCTATCCTGTCCAATGTCAATAATACGGCCTTTAGGCCCAGCACCTGTATAGCGTTGGTAGGGACCTGAATCCCCACCTTCTCTATGTTTGGATAGTAGTACACTGCAATGTACTCATCGATAGTCAGGCCACCTCCTGGCCCACCACGGGAATGAAGGTTCACCACTTCCCCTCGTCTAGAAATCCCAGTAATTAAGTATATGTCCTCCACCTCTATAGTGAGGGACATCCCATCTATCTGGAAGGACTCCGATTCTGGATCCCAATAATCCACCAGCATCTGTAATAGTCTTGGTTTGGCCCTCAAACCACCAAGACACCAAAACTTGTAGAGTCCACATGCACGTAGAGCTTGTTGAGCCATTAGATCGGCCCTTACTACTTCCTCTACTTCACCATTTTCACGCTCTCTCCACTCTAGGACCATCATGCACAAGAAATTGAAAATTTTCCCATTAGATTATTGGAAAAACCCTATGCATGGCCTCATACGTGATTGTTTTCAAAACAACCACGTATGTACGCGGGTTTGGGTGCATTTTCCGCGTATATCCATCCCTATACACAGAAAAACCCTCGATTTCCGCGTGGGCCGCAGTGCCCATTTTAGTTTGGCCTAGAAAGCTTAATTGACCGTGGAATTTCATAAAAATTGCATCAAAATGAAAGAGAATAGCATGAGTAAATACCTGGAAGAAACGGTAGTGGATTCCACTGGTTGGATCTCCTGGAATTCGCTGTGGAAAATCTGAGCTCAAATGGGTAAAAGTTTCAAATGTTTTATAATATTTTGAATTGTTTACTATTTATAGAAAATTTTCAAATATTTGAAAATTTTTACCCTCTTTCCTATAGTTTTGACATTTTCTAACCATTTTGGACTGTTTTTGACATAATTCATGATGTAGAGGACCTTTTTCAGTGTCGTTTTAGCCATTGGATTGACCCGTTCATGCCGATCTCAGGTATCATGTCTAAATTGGCATATAGGTTAGGTCTCATCACCGTTTGTATTTTGCATGACCTTATGACCATTTCATAATCACCTTAGGTATGAACCCACTCTATTATGTCACGGAACCTTCTTGCTGCTTTAGAAGTGGCATGATATGAGTGGTAGAGCTTCACCTTACATGGGTACCCTAGTTAGCGCCTTATTTGCATTTGGTTCCCATGCTGATGTTTTCTCCTTTAGGGTGTGGGAGTCTGTTGTATATTACTGCCATGACATTTCGCAAGAGCCTCATACTCCTCTTGATCTTTTGCTGGCCTATTTCCCTCAAGACTCCCTCATGTCAAGTTGTGAATGCATTATCATGAGCTTTTCCTACCTTATTGAGCTTTATGTCGTCTCCCCTGACATTGCGTTTCACCCATATAGCTCAAGCTTGTCTCATGTCTAACCATGCAGAGCCATTTTATATATCCTTTGCAGCTTGATTCCCTTTTTACCGGGAGGGGATTTTCCCCTGAGTGTCGATATCCTACACATGTATCCTTGCATTGAGCATAGGTATGTTCCACTGCTTGGAACTAGTTTGTTTTCCCTTATGACACTCGTCTCCTCCTAGTCTGTAACTATAAAGCAATTTTATTATTTCTCAAGCTTTTTAAATAACTGAAAAAGTCCAAAAAAATCAAAAAACCAAAAATCCGGACAAGGAAAGATGTTATCTTTGGCAATTGTCGAGTCGTGTCGCCTTCGAACAGAGCACTATATATCACATCCATTGTTTGGGTTATAGTTTGACTTTAGGAGATGTACTCATTTGTCTGAGTTTATCTTCACCGACTGGTTAAGCTTCCAGTCCCTATGGAGCCTCTATCGATGCCTCTTGTGTCGCAAAGATGACCCAGTTTGTATATCGAGTCTATGCTGCCTTCATTCAATCACCATACGCCATTATGCTCTTGCTCGAAGGAAGTTGAATCCTGAGTCAGCCATTCCTCAACTATCTTGACTTTGCATGTCGGCCATTCCCAGTACATTTACTGGTTTGTGCACCTTATGATTGAGTTCTTCCACATTATACAGATTTGTTGAGTACCTCATGTTGGATGATGGGGGATGCCTTAATGCCCTCCTTCCAGCAGATTTCATCCCATCAACTTCAGATCATTTATTATGGGATTGGAATCTATAGTCATTTTGAGTGCCTTGAGACTTGCAGTCATCAGTGGCAGGTTCTCTCGCCATTGACAGTATTTGGGAATACATCAATGTACCTTGATCGATGGATCCTCTCAATTGTTCAACCTCAACACATTTATTCACACTTGTTAGTTTTCACTCTAGTACCTTGATTCCCATTTTCATTATCGGTGGGTGATCTCGCATCTGTTAACGGTATACATCAATGACCTGTAATCAGACGATGGACTACTATGTTCGACCTCAACACCTCTATTCACATAGTAGGACATGTACTCGTAGTGGTTTGTGTATAAGACCTTCCAGACTGGTGGCATCTCTTATATGCTACCTCCTTTATCGTGCCATTGTTCATGAGATTTCAACTCTCGTTACTTGATTCCAGTATATGTCAGACATTTCCGGCCATTATGGAGATCTTGATCTGCTATATATCTTCAGCCATTATGGAGATCATGGTCCTTTGTATATCTTCATCATGGAGATTCTGATCTATGTATATTGTACGTGGCGATGACCACTTATGTGATATCTTGTATCATGCCTATTCATGGCCATTGTACTCTTATGTATCTGGGACTTCTATATGTATTTGCAGTTATGTGCAAAGTTGTATTATTGTACTATGCTGATTGGGTGGCTGGTCTTCCATTTGGGATCCTTCATCACTCCACTTCTGGGATGGACTTATAATGTATTTCGGCCATCGTATGACCCCTCTGAACTCACACATTAGGGGGCATCTGTTATAGCTTATTTTACCACTCCAAGTAAATCACACTTTGTATGGCCTTCCCCTATCCCACTGCAGACTCCTTAGACCCCATGGACCATTTTTTGTCCTTTGATGTTTCCTTGATCATCCCTAAAAACATGTGAAAATTTCTATACGTGACTTTTAATCCCTTAATCGTGTATATACGCGGGTTTGACCCCTAAAACCACGTACATCAGGATGTGTACAAAAATACAAATCCTTTTGGACTTTTCCTTGACATGGATCCGACTCACTTGACTCCTAGCCTTCCCTATGTCTTGAGATCGCTCGGAATCGACCTTTCATTACCCCTTTGAAAAACTATATAAGGAACTCTATGGTACATTGAAGGCATATGAGAGAATTGAGAGCAAAGTAACTATAGTCCATTGTTGCCGAAACTTATGCTTGATTCTGCATCCCTTTGTCCCTTGGAGCACTAGTGTGTTCTTCCCAAGATTGCCTTTTTCTTGTGAGCTTGCTATCGAGAGATGGAGGATTGAGGTGGTGGAGGCCCAAGTGGGGGATTTAGTTTCTTTGGTTCACAGACGTGCCATCAGAGGTTGTATCTATTGTAATCTCTGATTTATATTAATAGAAATATCTTTTCCTGTCCAATAATGTGTGTTTGAATGAATATTTTATCCATGGGATTATTTCAAATGCTTATACATTGTTGATTATATATGCTAGAATAGATCTAACACCATGATATATAGTATGCTTGTATTGTTTACTTGTTGTTGAGGAAGTAATTTATCAATTCAAGCTAAAGTTGGAAAGCTCAACGGGGATCTAGTTCAACTGTCCGGAATAAGGTACGAGGTATGATCCTTTAGTGTTAGACATTTAATTTCTATTACATATTGGAAAAGATTGATTTCTGGAGTCAAGCTGTTTGTTGTGGTACCCCAAGCCATAGGAATTTCTCTCCGTAACAAACTTGTCCGAGAGAATAACATGCACAGCAATCAATCACAAGAGACAATGGACACAAATATTTTCCTCGAGGAAACCATAAAGGAGAAAACCCCGCAACTTCCTCAAATATAGGATAAGCACCAATGGCAGCAGTAGAACCCAAAGATAGTAAGATGATCTCCAACAGTTGTTCTCTCTCTTATCCCATCTTCTTATCTCTCGCTCATGCACTACAACTGAGTGTGAGTGACTATGTGATAAATAGAGAGGCTCACTCTCTATTTATACTAATTCCCGACTTGACAATAACTTACCAGGGCCAACTTCTCTAGGAGAGTCTAATAACCCTAGTTCCCAGAAATTATGGGGACTTTGACCCCTAATCAACCAGGAGGGTTAACCTTTATGACTTTACATGAATTGTTTACATTACTGATTCTCTTGATAGGAACATCAGGGACTAATCAAATACAATATATGAAATATACAAGTGAATACATTCTGAAGTTACAAATATATCAACACTTCCTCTTAAATAGAAAGGTATTCTCTTGACATAATACATCAGCACAAGTCTTCTTTTCTGGATCATCATCAAAATTGGATCATCACTGTATCATCATTGAAACTGGATCATCATCAAAGCTATATCATCATTGGATCATCATCATCATCACTGCATCTGCTGTCTCAATCAACTAGTGCTATCTCTCAATTCTACTCGTCACAGGAAGTTCTATAGAGCCAACCCTTTTTCATGCTAGTTGTAGGCCTAGCCTCCATGTAGGTCGTCATCTTCTTCAGCACTTATATCTGAACATGGGAGGAACACATCCAACATCCATGTTAGAAAATCCCTCCCAGAACTCACATCCGACCATGGGAGGAACACATCCAACATCCATGTCAGAAAGACACACCTAGCACTCACATCTGACTATGGGAGAAACACATCCTAAATCCATGTCAAAAATTCCCAACACTCACATATTACCATGAGAGGAACACATCCAACAATCATGTTAGAAATGCTATGCACTTACATCTGACCATGAGAGGAACCAATCTAACATTCATGTCAGAAAGGATCTACACCTACATCTGGACATGAGAGGAACCAATCCAGCATTCATGTCAGAAGGGTCCTGCACTTACATTTGACCATGAGAGGAACCAATCCAACATTCATGTCAGAAAGGCTCTGCACTTACACCTGACCATGAGAGGAACCAATCTAGTATTCATGTCAGAAGGTATCTGCACTTACATATGACCATGAGAGGAACCAATCCAACATTCATGTCAGAAGGGATCTACACTTACATCTGACCATGGGAGGAACCAATCCTACATCCATGTTAGAAGGGCTCCACATTTACATCTGACCATGGGAGGAACCAATCCTACATCCATATCAGAAGGGCTCACAGACTCATCACTTCCCTTTGGAGGAAACCTCAATCTGGAGAACACCAAGATTCTCCCTAAAGTACTCAAAATTCACTATGGCTAATGGCTTGGTCAACACATCAACTATCTATTTGTCCGTCGCAACATACTAGAGCTTCACTACTCCTGTTTGCACCATATCCATGATATTTGATATCGATATAATTTGACTTGTCATGGAACATCGGGTTCTCCGACAACTTCAGACAGCTCTGGTTGTCACAATATATACAAGTAGCATCCAATTGGAGATCAAACAAATCAGATAGTAGCTTCCTTAGCCACATTGCCTCACAACTAGTTGAACAAGTTGCGACATACTCTGCTTTGGCTATAATTAGTGCCACACATGATTACTTCTTGCTAAGCCAAGAGATCACAACTGATCTCATACTAAAGCAACACCTTGAAGTGCTCTTCCTATCAATGACATTGCCTACCCAATATGAATCAACATAACCCTCCAGGTTAATCTTCTGATTCGCTTCATACTTGAGCCCATATTCAACTTTACCCTTCAGGTACCTCAGAATATGCTTTGCAGCAATTAGGTGAACATGTGTAGGATCCGTTAGGAACTAGATCAATGTTTTCACAGCAAAGCAAATATCTGGTCTCGTATTCGTCAGGTACATCAAGGACCCAATCATCTAATGATACATCGTAGCATCAACTGAATCTGATGAAGCATCACTCAATAGCTTTAGGTTTGATGCCATAGGTGTGGTCATGGACTTGCAGTCCATCATCCTGAACCTCTTCAGGATCTCTACTGCATACTTCCCTTATCCCAGGGAGATTCCATCCGCATTCTGCCACACCTCCATGCCTAAAAAGTAGTGCATCATACCGAAGTCCTTCATCTTGAACTCAGCAAAAAGCTTCCTCTTTGTATCAGCAATCAACCCATCTACACCCGTTACAAAAAGGTAATCTACATATAGTAGGAGTATCACTGGGTTCCCTTCTTCAACCTTGTAGTAAAGGTTGGAATCTGCTTTACTCTTAGTAAATCCCAAACTGGATAGGAAGCCATCAATTCTATCGTACCATGTCCTAGGTGCCTGTTTCAAACTGTACAGGGATTTCTTCAATTTACAGACACAAGTCTCCCTGTCATGTGTCTCAAAACCGAGTGGCTGCACCACATACACTTCCTCTTCCACTGCACCATTTAAGAAAGAAATCTTGACATCCATTTGGTGTATCTTCCATTTCATTATTGCAGCCAAAGAAAGTATCGATCTAATGGAAGTGTATTTGGCTATAGGTGCAAAAGTCTCTTCATAATCTATCCCTTCTTTCTGGGAGAAGCCACGAGCCACAAATATTTCTTTATATTTCTCTATGCTACCATATGCAACATTCTTGATCTTGTAGATCCACTTGGAAGTCACAATAGACTTCCCCTTTGGTATTGGGACAACATCCCAGAAATCATTCTTCATGATCAACTAGTACTCCTCGATCATAGCATCCTTCCATTCTTTCTTCTTTGCCACTTCTTCATAGTTGGAAGGTTCTTTATCAATTAATTCACACAATAGGGCTACATAGTCGGAGAAGGACCTAGTTCTTTTCCTTTCTCTATGTATTTATTCTAGAGCCCCATATCTTTCTGCACCTTGGATAGCCTCTCGTACACATGTAGGTTTCCTCTTGTGAGGGTTATTTTCTTGGGGTGGATCTACAGTTTCTTGGGGTTCTTCTATTTCTCAATATTCTTCTTGAGTTGCATTGTTTATAGATGTATCTTTTATTCTGGGTACTTCTGTTTGTTCAGGGTCTTCAACAAGTCTCTTTTTGGATTTGTTGTAGGCTGAATATTCATCAAATGTTACGTCCCTACTGATGTTGATCTTCTTGAATCCTAGGAAGTATATTATGTAAGCCTTCGAGCTTTCACTATATCCCACAAAAGATACCCTTCTTCCTCAAAGGATTTAACTTTGTCATCTTTTCTTTCGGAATGTGTATGTACACTGGACACCCAAATATTTTGAGATCACTGACTTCTGGTTTCCTACCGAATAAGACTTCTTCAATTGTCTTGTTCTCGATTACTTTATGCAGAGTATGGTTCTGTACATCCACAGCTATTTTAGAAGCTTATACCCATAGATGCATAGGAAGATCTTGATCATGAAGCATTTCCCTTGAATCTTCCATAATTGTTCTATTCTTCCTTTTTGCAAACCCATTCTATTGTGGATTATATGAAGTGGTTAATTCACTCTTAATCCTTGAATCTATGCATAATTCTTTGAGTTCATTTGATGTTAATTCTTGTCCATTGTTTGATTAAAAGGTATTGATTTTATTTTCTATGTGATTCTGGATCAAGGCCTTGAACTCTTTCAACTTGCTGAATACTTCATCCTTGTTTTTCATGAAGTATATCCATGTCTTCCTAGAAAAATCATTAATGAAAGAAACATAGTATACATACCCACTTAATGAGCTGGATGACATCGGACCACATACATCGAAGTGAATGATTTCCAAGATTCCTTTTTCCTTGCTTTCACTACTTGGAAATGTCTTATTTGTGTTCTTTCCTTTTGCACATCCTTTGTAAACTCCTTCATGTTTATCCTGCATTTCTGGAAGTCCTTCAATAGCTTTTCTTGCGAGTGGTAGTTCCCTATAGTGCACATATGCAAGCCTTCTATGCCAAAGTTCATTTGGCTCTACTGTGTCATGGACCAAAGCTTGTTCTAGTTGGCCCTTTAGTTTATATAGTCCTCCCTCTTGCTCCCCAATCACTACTGCATCACGTAAAGTCTTTCCCTTTGGCCACATAAGGACTTGTCCATCTAAAAATACAATCCTTATGCATTTTGCATCCAATGCAGATATGTAGAGGAGATTCTTCTTTAGTCTTGGTACAAATAATACATCCTTCATCTTCCTAGACTTTCCAAAGTCTAGCTTGTAGGAGTATTCACCGCTACCTTTTATGGGATATTGGTAGTCATCCCCAAGTTTTACCTTGTGGGGTGAATTATGTTCAGATAGTTTCACAAAATATTCCTTGAATCCCGTCATGTTCTTGGAAGCCCCACTGTCAATAAGCCAATATTTGCTTCCATGTGTGATATTTCTCATGAGAGCAGAGATCAAAACATATTCTTCATCACCTGAAGATTCTTCACTTTCTTGTTTGACTCTCTTCCTGGGAGCATCATCATCCTTTGTAGTGTGAGCATTATGTCTTCTTTTGTAGTTCTTCTTATTTTGAGAACCATTCTTATTCATAGGACAATTTCTAGCAAAGTGTCCTCTTTCATCACATGTATAACATCTAAGTTTCGATAGATCCTTTCTTGATATTACAGAGTTATCTTTCTGGTGAGAATGCTTACCTTGGTGATGATGATTGTCCCTTTTGCTTTTCTTTGAGTGTACTATAAGAGCTTGATCTTCATTTCCCATCTTTTCTTCTCGAGCTACTATTCGAGCTTCTTCTTGTGAGAATTTTTCCCACAGCCTACTAAACTTGATTAGCTTCTTTCTGGCACATATTCCTTGTATGAAAGAATCCCATGATCTAGGGAGACCATTCAAGGTGGTCATCACAATTTCTGCATTCTCTACTTCTTCATCCACTGCTTCAAGTTGTTCCTTGATTTGAGATACCCTTGTGAAGTATGACTGTATGGTCTCTTCATTATGGATCTTTACATTTTTTAACTGGTTCCTCAAAGCCATCTTCTGATTAATGTTCTTCCCTTCAAATAGCTTGGTGAAGGCATCAAACATTTCTTTAGGTGTCTTTAGGGAGGACACCTATGGTATGATGTGATCCCTGA
Source organism: Pseudotsuga menziesii (assembly GCA_001517045.1). NCBI lineage: Eukaryota > Viridiplantae > Streptophyta > Pinopsida > Pinales > Pinaceae > Pseudotsuga > Pseudotsuga menziesii. The sequence continues at coordinate 526,076 of LPNX010152529.1, read as the reverse complement.
TTGAATCAGCAATAACCCTCTTAGACATGACCAATTTTATTTTGTGTAAGGCCTTAGCCTCATCTCCCTCTGGAACTAGAATGTCTCCACTGAGGTAGGAGTCCAATTCATTTTCTTCAAGAACTAGGGAGGTCCTATACTTCCATGCTCAGAAGTTATTAGCTCCCTCAAGCTTTTCATCAAGCTTGGTCTAATGAGACATCTTAACTAAGAACCTCAAATGGAAATAAAAAATATTTATATCTTACCAATTTGAGAAGTTGAAAACTGGATCTAGAGCTGATCTTCTGCAATGCTAGTTTTTCTGGTTCCAGGGCAGATTAGGGTTTCACTTTCCTAGAGTTCTACCCAACCAAAAACCTCGATTTTTGTCTTTAAACTTCAATTTTGAGGAGGAGAGAAATCCTAGCCTGGGCTCACTAAAAAATTCCTCTTTAGTGAAAATCCCTAATTTCCCGATGTAGTGGTAGGTAAAAAACTGAAAGTGCTCAGAATCATATTCTGCTTCGACAGAAAGATGTGCCCTTCAATGGAGGTTCATCCTAGCCTCCTTTTGCTGATGGATTGTGGAGAGAGACCCAAAAATTGAGAAGCTCTAGCTTCCACAGCTGCATAGTGTCTTCTTCTCAGGTTAGCTCTGATACCATGTTAGATTTTTATCAATTAGATAGTATTATCTTAGGATATTATCTGAGAGAATAACATGCACATCAATCAATCACAAGAGACAATGGACACAAATATTTTCCTCAAGGAAACCATAAAGGAAAAAACCATGCAACTTCCTCAGAGATAGAATAAGCACAAATGGTAGCAGTAAAAACCAAAGATAGTAAGATGATCTCCAACAGCTGTTCTCTCTCTTATCCCAACTTCTTCTCTCTCACTCATGTGCTACAACTAAGTGTGAGTGATTGTGTGATAAATAGAGAGGCTCAATCTCTATTTATACTAATTATCGACTTGGTAATAACTTACCAGGGCCAACTTATCTAGGAGAGTCTAATAACCCTAGTGCCCCGAAACTGTTGGGACTTTGACCCTTGATCAACTAGGAGGGTTAAACTCTATGACTTTACATTACTTGTTTACATTACTGATTCTCCCGATAGGAACATCGGGGACTAATCAAAAACAATATATGAAATATACAAGTGAATACATTATGAAGTTACAAATACATCAACAAAATTCAGTGGTTGAGTAACAAATTCTAGAAATTTTGTAATCATTACCCCTCAAAAAGCCTTTTCTAAAGGGATTTTCTTCACAAGACACCTACCTATTGTGGAAACTGGAGAGGTCATAACTTTTCTTGATATCAAATAGTTCCTCTATGATTCCATATCTAGAATGTAAAAGGCCACGAAAAAGGTAATTTTGATTTCCATTGTGGCTATTGTCAAAGTAAATATTTATAATCATCATAAATTAAGAGTTTAGTCATGTGCTTTATGTATTTTTGTCATAATATCATTTTATGTAACAAATTAATGATCAATGATGTAACTCATTATTTATGTTAAGGCATGTCATTAATTAAAAGTTATGAATCTCGCATTGTGTAACTTACATAATTCATGTTTCCAGTTCACCCATGGATTATGAAATTACAACTTTGAATCAATTCATCCAAGTTACAAATACTGTGTCTATCTCTTTTATGAATTTATTATTTTCTATTGTATTTGTGTTAAAGTTTGATAAAGATGTATAAAGATGCAACTAATGTTGAGTATTCCAAGCTAAATTTGATCTTTAGTATACATGTCTCAACCCATGGATGGATTTGGATCATTGATGTATTTTTGTTTGGATGGATGCATCTATTGATATACGTATTCTCTACAAAAAAACCCATTGATTGCCTACAACTTGGATTTTTGTAAAGGATGTAACCATTGATTCACAAGGATATAACTATGGATATAAAACATGGACACCAAAGGGCTTAGTTCTATTTTATCGTAAGGGGTTTCAAGCATTTCAAAGAGGGAATAAATTTGTATATATTGTGACAGGAAGGAGAAAATGGGTTTGTATGAGAATTTTGAATTAAAGAATAGAGAGTGAAGAATTTCAAGTAGTGGATATTTTCAAGGGACAACAAACCCTAGACTTGCACTTCACCATATACCAATGGAATCCTTCCTCCTTGGTATTCCAATGTATGCACACTTGTTATAAGTGTCTCTTCATTTCTTCCTTAGCTGCAACTTTCATGGTTTCTATAACCAAGGTTGCATACTTCATGTTTGCTACAACATTTTCTAACACTTCATCATCTAATTCATCAAACTTTCCAAATACAATGGGATTTTCTCCTATATGTGTAGCATTGCACATGCCTCCTATCCTTGGAATAAAAGTATGACAATGCACATTAGGGGAAATACTAATTACCATAAATTCATCTTCTAGTGGTGATTCTTTAGTCACTTCACCATATTTCAACTCAATATTTATGGTCAATGTAGATGGGACATTAACATAATTGATAAATTCCAATGGAACGTTTCACTAATACCTCCTTCACTATCGTGCTTGGCTACAAATACAATATTTTTTACATGTATACAATTCCAAACTTATTCTCCATCCCTTCCTCCATTTTAGGAACCCATGTATTGAATATTGAAACTTCTTGCAGGTTAACTACAATATATTTTTTTGTACACAAGTGTTGCTACACTTTTTTCCACGTCATCACCATCACCTTATTTCAACATGCATTGAATGTCATGCTATTTTTAAACCTCAGCATCAACCAAAGGGGTTATATTATACTACTATTGCTCTTAAAAACAATGCAATTTCATCATTTTTCCCTTTATTCTTTTCTTGTATTGATTAGTAGTCTTGGAAATCCATATTTGTTCCTTTTCTTGTGTTCACTTGCAACCTCACTGTTGTTATTCATCCCTCCCTACATTTTTAGATGAAATACATTTTCATTTTGTACCCTCTTCTTTCTCTTCTACATATTTGATTAATGTTCCATTTGCAACTCCTACGGTTTCCTTCTCGCATGTTTCTTGCCAACTAAGATTATGGAAAAATCATCATATCCTTGTACACCATCCCTATGGGACCTTTTTCTCATTATCGTGCTTGTCTTGGATATAGGTGTATTTTCCTTCACATTGAAAATTTAAAATGGTGACATATTTTTGTTTTTCCTTTGATTCCATAACTTTGAGTTATATTTCTTATTCAACTCCTTTATCTTCCTCTACAACATTCTATATTGTTACATGTTTCTCATCTTCTTCTACTACAAAACTCTCCAATGTTGTAGCGTCCTTAACCATTGATGCTATGCCTTTCTTAGCAACATCAAATTTGAATGTGCCTTTATTCATGGCTGTATTCTCTTTCATCCCTTGAAATGGGTGATAACTTGACCTTTTGTTTCATATATTACAACTTCTCCAATGGTTGCAAGCTCTTTTATCCTTACAACAATTTTATTATTCTCGTCTACTTCAAACATTGCATAATCTCACCATTTCCCTCTTCTTCACTTGCAATAGCAATAGCATTTCTTCTTTATTTCTATGTACTAGACACATTCACAACCATTATACAAATTAATTGAATTAAATTCTCTCATGGGTGTCTCATCTAGGGACTCCCCTCCTCATATGCACAAAAAGACTTTAGTGTCATCATTCTCCTTTTTCTTTGGAAAGTATTGAAAGTATTGTTGTTGTTTGTTTTATATCATATCCACCACTAGGAGACTATCTTTCACTTCCTTTATATAGAAGGTTTCTTCAACCTGCTCCTAGGTATCCATTCTTACTAGAATTTTCTCTATTGTTGTCATGGCCTCATATTTATCAATATGTTTGTTGTTCTCCTTTGAAGTCTTCAAAGTTTTTCACTTGCTAATCTTTTTCTCATCATCCAAAGTATTTGGCCATTTATTTCTACCAACTCCTTAGACTACCTTGAAGGTTCTAAATTGGCCACTAACCTTCTTAACTCCTCTAAGGTCTCTTCCTCATGACATTACTCTATTATTTCTCCCAATCTTCCATTTCTTTATCTATGTCATTTTTACACATGTAATGTGCATCCTTCTCCCTTGAATTCTGTTGAAATATTGTAACTTCGAAGAATATTCTTTATGTATATTTTGTGGTCCCCGATGGTACAACCGGGAGAACCATTTTTATTTCATTGTACCCCGATGCTCCTAATCGGAAGAACTAATAAGAGTCATGAGGTAGTCCCCTCAAATTGTAAAGGTGGGTCATCAGCACCCCAGTGTGATTACTTGAGCCTACATGTGTAACTCGAGCCTACATGAGTTAACTTAAGCCGACATGTTAATTGAGTAAACTTTAAGTGAACGGATGAATATAAATAGAGGTGTAGTGCTCCTCACTTGGAATAGTGCACTTGTGGAGGAGAGAAGTTGTTGGAGAAGGAGGAGAATCAGGTTTTTTATCTCCTTGTTGGTTTTACCTTTTTCCCTTTTTGGGGCATCTATATTGAGGAAGATTTTGTTGGGTTTTTCCCTTTAGGGTTTTCCCAGGATAAATCTGTGTTGTTCTTGTGATGTTGTTTCTTTCAGTGATCCTGTTTTATATGCTTTTATTATGAAAAATGAAATGATATACTGATGTCTTAGTTAAGCATATGAAAATTTAACATGGTATCAGAGCTAACCTAAATAGGGCAAATTTCACAAGTTACAGAAGCTAGGGCTTCTTAGTTTTTGGTTCTCTCTCCACAATCAATCAGAAAAATAAGGCTAGGCTAACTCTCCTTTGAAGGGTGCATCGTTCTGTCGAAGCGGAATTCGATTCTGAGCATTTTCAATTTTCGATGTGGAAATTAGGGCTTTCTACAGAAGAGGAATTTTTGAGTGAGACCAGCATAGGATTTTTATCCTCATCAAAACCGAATTTTAGAGACCTGGATCAAGATTTTTGGTTGGGTGAATCTTCGGGAAAGTCAAACCCTAGTTTGACCCCGAGCTAGAAAAACCCTAAATACTAAAACTGCTACGTTTTGGAACATTCTCTATATTCCGAGATTGGAGAAGGATCAAGAGCTGAAAATTTCAGGGACCAAAGATAAAATCCTAATGAACACTGTGTCCAAAATTCATCCTCATATTCGCTGTATTTCAGGAGATATGTTCTCTCCAAGTTAGGGTTCCAGCCTCTTCTAGAATTCATCCCTAAACAGGACACCTGGGGAGAATTTCAATATCTTGGGCTACAGAGGTCCAAATGGAATTCCTGAAGATGTTCAAGAAATGGAACAGACTTTAATTTTGGTGGTCCGAATATCAAACTCAGAAGATGAACCAGTGACACGTGGAATGCCGTACAACTTCTCTGTTCTGAACAGTCCTGTAACAGGTCACCTTGGGAAAAGGATCATAAATCCCAAATGGTGAAACCAATTCTGATGAAACATGTGGTGGTGGATCAGGGACATGTGAGGTTACCTCAGTAAAAAATTTCAGACATAGAGGATCAGAAATATCATAGATATCATAGAAACAGTAATAGGAATTTCTGCAGAAGAAATTGGAAAATTAGGGCTTCCTGTTCGGGGAGCTTCCCTCCACTATTTTCAGAAATGGAGTACATTGGATAGCTCCATTTGAAGAGATCTATCTGTCTATCCAATCATATCTTAAATATTCCAAGTTTTAAAAATTAGGGTTTCTGTGACAAACCTTAGATCAGCCAACTCCAGAACCAGGACGGACACCTCAAATCAATAAGATCTAATCCTTTGCTATGTTCATTTGAGGTTCTCATTTCAAAGTGATCTATCACATCAAC
>LPNX010152529.1:436180-515503 GCA_001517045.1 Pseudotsuga menziesii | reverse complement strand
GTGATGTTGTTTCTTTCAGTGATCCTGTTTTATATGCTTTTATTATGAAAAATGAAATGATATACTGATGTCTTAGTTAAGCATATGAAAATTTAACAAATTCATCACTCTACCCAAGTCGATGGTTGGATCTATCCTTAATTTCTACTATGCTTTATTTAGTGAAACTTGTCACAATATCCCTCTCTAGCTATCACCAAAGTAATTTTCGGGGTGAAATTTCACCAATTGGATATTTTTTGGGTTTTTTTCAAAAACTAAATTCGTTATTTGGTCATTTTTAGTGTCTAATATCGCCTATATTTACATAAACTATGTTTTTTTATCATAATATTTTCTAAAATTGAAACATTTCAGTGTTAATTTTATGTTTCATATTTAATATTCGCTTACCTATCTATAAACATGTTTTTTCAATCCAAAACAATCACCTAGAATACTATACTTAAGTATAATATTAGAATCCTTAAAAAATACAGTGGCTATCACATTATTGGAAATATTATTCTCGATCTTTCCTTTATTACTCTACCCATAACTTCATTTGTTAGGAATTCCTTCAATGGTTTGTAGAATTTAAATCTTCCCCTCAATATTCAAAACCCTAGTGGGTTATCTTTTGTATAATGAAATGGAGACTTAAATAGGCATTTGATAAAAAAACACGTAGATTTCGTATCTTCCCACCTTCTTCTAGTCCACATAATTGTGTGCAATTTCAAATTTTTAATAACATCCATTGAATTGTATGTTGGATTCGTTCATTTCCCTTCCTCTACAACTCTACTGATCAACACATGTAGAACTATTATAAAAAATAATGTCTACCTACCCATCCTTCTCTTTACTAGATTTTCAATTTATAGCAAGAATATTCCTTCTCGGATACCACTTAATGTAGAGGTGAAGCCTAGTTCACACATTTTCCTATTATAACTTTGTAAATCACAAGACAACTCTAATTGGAAGCTCAATGATAAGCTCACACATTCACACACACAAAAAAGAAAACAACACATTTCCCATTTTATTACGTATACTACAAACAAAATGTAAACTTCAAGGGATCTTGCCACTAAAAAACTAAAATTTAAAACACAACATAATAATTAAATCAATAGATACAACTCGTTTCTAATAGGTTACCCATTGGCCCAAGTCTTTTCTAGGATTACATTCATCACACAAACTTTAAAATGAAATTCCCCTATCATGCTTACTTGGAATTTACCTTCTTTTCCCACTAGGGATATGGGTTCATTTTTTTGTTAGTTTCTTCACTAAGAGCTAAGGTTTTTATACTATCACTTTTCATTTTTACCTAGAAATTACTGTAGCTACCTTTATTTTTGTTGAGAATGACTTTTCTTGACAATACTACTAAAACAAAATGCATTATCAAATGCCTATTTTGTTTCCATACAATTTTCCTCTTTGTCCACAACTCTAACCAACAACCTCAATCTAGAATTATGACCCTCTAGTTTATTCTACTTTGTAAATTCACACATATTTCTTCCTCTTAGTTCTATATATAAACCTATGAAACATACATATTGTAATTGCTTCTCTTTTGTAAATTTTATCCCAAGGCTCTGTTTAAAGCCTTTTGTCACCTACTCATTCTTATTTCTAAGAAACCTTTCTCCAATAATAAGAGTTCTATCCTTGGTCCCTTCTTCTCCTCTTCATTATCCTTGTCATCCTATTTTTCTTATTCTCCCACCCAGTGTTGGAATTTCACTAGAATCTTATGTGTCACCAATTTTTTTTTTACGTTTTACGGTTTAACATTCCCCTTCAGTAAGTGGTTGACTTAAATATGTACCTATTAGTAATAATGTTTTAGTGTTGTAGTTTGAAAGTATCAACGAATGAAATATGGATCAAGGACAACCAACCATGTGTATCCATGTTTCCTTTTACACATAAACTCGAGAAATAGTCACATGACGTGCAAGGCCCCAGGAAGCTTCCTTGACAGCTAATAAAACCCCATTGGTTTGACCTAGGGACCTTGGGTGGAAAGAGTATAATTTCCTAAGACATGAATTATCATTAGAAGTGTGTTGGAGATTGTTTTCAGGTTTTGGAGTTGGATTTTGTTAATTGGAGAAGAGTCGAAACAAAAATCTATTTCAAATAAGATTAAAATACCTCTTACCAATTCATTGAGTTTTCGTTGTTGATCATTGATCATTCTACAAGATAAATGATCCATATGTATGGTCGGATCTTAGCACCAAAGGATAAATGTGGTTGAATTTTGGATAAGCACTCGATATTTCTAAAAAGAGTGTGTAACCAATCCCAAGGAGGGATAAATAATTTAAATGCTTATGTTTCTTTTTGCATGGAATAGAGGATGAAGGTCCCATTCCTTTGAAGACTTCAGTATAATAGTTAAGGATATGATATTAAGAGGGAAATTGAGATACTAAAGAGGTTATTATAATGTTGTATCTGTGGGTATTTTGACTTGGTAGTTTATCATATTGTATGGTATATAATGTTGAACCATCTTCCAAAGGCATACTAAGGAGATTTAAAATCCATTAGAAGGAAATTCAGACTCCCAAATGCATAAATTGTCTCATTCTAGACTCACATTAGTAAATTGGTGTTGGAGGCCACACCATTGTATTGTTAAAGTTTTAGGGATTCTTAATAATTTAACTAACTTGTGCAAAAATTGCAAATTAAGTACTCAAAAGTAAACGTACAACAATGAAAAATAATTTTCTAAAACAAAATTGGTACAACTATAGCAAGGAAAGCTAAATTTAGAGAACATAATGTCCATCTCTTGCAACTTTAACACTCCAATGGTAAATGTGTTAAAGTTGGTCCTTGAGATACACTTCATCAAATGCAACTTACATAACATAAAAAAGAATATAGTACAAAAAACAAATTAATGACTAACAACTAATAAATAACAATGTTGGTTCATATCTAATTTCAATCTTGCTTATAATCGGATATGTTTGGGGTCAAATCTTGCCAATGAAAGGACAATATCGACAATGAAACAATTGGCATACCTTGAGAGAGAAAAGGTTAGGAATAAGGTTAGGGACATAATATAGAAGTCAATATGACTCAGTCACCAAGTGTGAAAAACCTAGCAATGACACTTAGCCCCAAAATTGGTACATCTGTAGCAAGGAAATATAAGTTTAGAAAACATAACTTTCATCTTTTTCAAATTTAACACTCCAATGGTCACTATATTAAAGTTGGTCCTTGAAATACACTTCATCAAATGCAATGTAGAGAACATAAACATTAATATAGTACAAAAACCTAACTAATGACCAACAACTAATAAATAAGAATGTTGGTTCATATATGGTTTGAATATTCCTTATACTCGGATACTTTTTAGGATCAAATCTTGTCACTGAAAGGACAAGATCAACAATGAAACAGTCGGCATACCTTGAGAGAGAAAAGGTTAAAAATAAGGTTAGGCACATACAATAGAATTCAATATGACTTAGTCACCAAGTGTGAAAACCCCAATAGTGATACTCATCCCCAAATACAGTTAGGAACCAACAGGATCACAACCAATTCAAGAAGATCAAGACAAGTCAATTCAAAATCCAAACATCCCACAAGAATTAGAACTATGTCCAAACACCTCATAAAGGTCATAGCTCAAGTTCAATGAGCACACACAAGGTAACATCCCAACAGAAGAGGCATCCAAGAGTCATAGATCAGGTCTAAACAACCCCAAGGCCCAAGGGTGACGACCCACTCTAATAAACAATAGAAGGGTCACATCCTAAGTATGAGCAACCAACAGTGATCACGACCTATCCAATAGGGCTAAAAGCTATCATCAATAGTCACATACTACTAGATAAAACATCAATAGTCCATGGTTCAGTTAAGGTAAGGTAAAACAGTCACAACCTACCCAAGAAGGGTTTTACCCAATCTCATCCCAACTCAAGAAGGGTTCCACACAATCATGGCCCAGCTAGCAACTCAATCATGATTTAGCCATAAGGGTTTAGATTAGTCACAACCCATCCCTAAGGGGATTCTATTAGTCACGAACCTTATCATAAAGGTTTCTATTATTTACGACCTCCCAAGAAGGGTTTCTATCAGAATTAGCATCCTACAAAAGATTATTCCCATCTCAAGGAAGATCAACATATACCAAGGAAACCCTTAATATGCTTAGAAGATTGACACGACTTATTAATAACAACAAAAAAAACTTGAAAATGAAGACAAAAACACTAGCCGATTGAGAGGATAGGTTGTGGCAGCTTAGATATAGCAATAAAACCCTAGACGTCAACCTAATTAGCAGCAACAAACCATAGACAGGTGAAATATCATATCTTCAAAATTCTTTTGTCAACATACTCTCTAAAATGAAATTCAAGACTTGAATTTTTAATATTAACAATCCTTCTAGAAGGGTTAATACACTAACCCAAATATTTTAGGGTTGTTACCAAACATAACATAAAATAATGTTAGGTTGACTTAGAATAGGGTACTAACAGTCAAGTGGTCATATAAAATAAAAATAATAAGGTTAAGTCATCACACCAAAGCTGGTCATGGTACCACATACAACAATGGTGTTAGGACCAAAAGGACCATAAGTCAACTAAGCATCACAACAAGGTGGTAATCTAGAAACCCCATACCCATAAGACCAAGGTGTACCATAAAGGTGCGTAAACAATCCATTTTACTCGTAGGACCAATAAGACCAAGGACATTAATCTTTTCTCTCACAAGGTATATTGTCATGCGTGTTCCATATATTTTTATCATCAATGTATAAGGAGAAGTCATGACAACATGTATCATTACTTCTCAAATACACATTATAGGAGGTCCATATAGCGAAAGGGTGTTTTTCAATATATTTCTATCTCATAAATTGCATCCATGAAACTGTACCTGTGCACTATATTTAACATGTATTGGCACTTTCTTGTCTACATCCCTGTTGGGATTCAGAAGACGAAAATAAATCTCTTGATCTAGCTTATCTCGAGTGGTATGTAGGAAAATAATTCCATTTCCTTAATAAGGTGAAAAATAAAATCCAAACCAAATATGTTTTGAGAATGGAGACTCAAAAAAATTAATATATTTGAAAAATTACCAGCAGCCTAGAGCATTTGGAGACCTTGCATAGGTACAACTTCATGGCCACAAGTTACGAGATAGAAATATATCAAAAAACACGCTTTCATTGTGCAGGCCTCCTATAATGTGTATTTGCTTCAAACTGGGATAAAGAACTTCAACAATGTTTACCAATTTCACAAACCTCAAGATAAAGATACACCATATATATAATGAAATTACTGCAGATTTAAAATAAATTCACCACATGAATATTTGGAAAAATAAGGGCTGATATAATTTATCTATGAGTTGGAATATTCACAAAAATGATAACCGCTTACAGAGAATACGTGGATCACTAGTTGGTGAAAGAGTGAGAACTTGGTATTCGTTGGTAACTATAGTATGGGAAGAAAAAACGCCCTTTCACTGTACAAACATCCTATAATGTGTATCTTCTTAAAACTATTTGTATGGAATAAATAACTTTAACAATTCTTACCAATTTTAGAAACCTCAAGAAAAAGATCATCCATATATATAATGAAAGTATTGTAATTTAAAATACATTTGCCACAATAATATTTGGAAAAATAAGGCATCATATAATTTATCTCAGACTTGGAATCGTCACAAAATTATAACCACTTACAAAGAAAATGTGGATCATGGTTGGTGAAAGAGTGAGCACTAGGTATTAGCAAGTAACTATAGTATGGCAAGGAAAAACGCCATTTCACTATACATACCTCCTATAATGTGTATTTTCTTCAAACTGGGATAAATAACTTCAACAATGTTTACCAATTTCACAAACCTCAATAAAAAGATCCACCATATATATAATGAAAGTAATGCATATTTAAAATTCATTCAACACAATAATATTTGGAAAAATAAGGTCTGATATAATTTATCGCAGAGTTGGAATGTTCACAAAAATGATAACCACTTACAAAAAATATATTGATCACTAGTTGTTGAAAGAGCGAGTACTTGGTATTGGTCAGTAACTATAGTATGGAAAGGAAAGACACCCTCTCACTATACAGACCTCGTATAATGTGTAATTTCTTCAGACTATTTGTTTGGGATAAATAACTTCAACAATGCTTACCAATTTCACAAACCTCAAGAGAAAGGTCCACCATATATATAATGAAAGTACTAAAGATTTAAAATACATTCTCCACAAAAATATTTGGAAAAATAAAGTATGATATAAGCTATCTTAGAGATGGGATCTTCACAAAAATGATAACCACTTACAGAGAATACATGGATCACCAGTTGGTGAAAGAGTGAGTACTTGGTATTGGCTAGTAACTATAGTATGGCAAGGAATGACACCATAGTATTGGCTAGTATGGATAGAAACTATAGTATGGCTAGTAACTATAGTATTGGCTTGTAGAATTGTTAAGAGTAAGTAGAATAGTTTATAAATATTCACATGTATGTAAGATAGTAGCAATGCATCTTTATGCCACGAGTATACTTACAATATTTAGAATCACGGTGTTCTAACATCAATTGGATAATTGAGGAGACTGGTTCTTAGCTTAACATTTAAGGTAGCAATGCATCTTTATGCCACGAGTATACTCACAATATTTAAAATCCATGAATTTTAACAACATTTTTACAACTGATGATACTCATTTTCAGCTTAAAATTGAAATTTAACATGGGATTTAGCTATAGCATGACAACTGTTGACTTAGTTCAGAAGTACTGGGTTACATACTTCAACGCTATTTATCTGGATAATTAAATCATGTTGATCTTAGAATTCTTCTTAAAGTTTGTTTACTTAAAGGTTTGACCACCTGATCTATAATTCTTGAATTTCCATCGTATCGTATATTAAAATTAGTTGTTCTTTCACTTAAAACTATAATTTTCATGAAAGCTTATGTTCTAGATTGATGGAAGAAGTATCATATTTTATATGTGCATGTGATTGCCTAGTATATATTCTCAACACCAAATATATTTGTGATATATTTTTTAATTGTCTTTATTAATCTAAGGAATATTGTGAGGTGCATTTTCTATGTAGACCGAGGTCAATCACAATCAATACATTCTCTCCCATACACAAGGCCTTTACACCTACTAGTGGTTGGGTTGCGTTTTTTTCAGGCTACTGCACTGTTCCAAATACTAAGTATCAGTTTGAAAATAAACTTGGGCTGTTTGCATAGTGTTCCTATCCCAATATCCTTTACACATGCAAGAAGGTCAATTATGGCCTTGTAAAATAATGAAGGTAGGATATCTAACACATAATTACATGTTTCTTTATGTGGTCAATCTCTTCACACACAATTCTATGCTAGATATTTCATAGGGTTCTAGGTTAGATGTTTCACTCATAGTTCTAGGCTATATCTTTCACCTAGTTTTAGACCTTCAATATAGCCTACATAAATAAGTTCTCACTTTGATAGGTTACTATGTAGGGAAGTTAGAACTACCATCCCTCTTTGATGCAATTATTAAATAAATAAAACAAAATAAGTGTTTGATTGCTTCTTTAAGGGGATCCTTGTAAAACCTCTATTTTGACCCCATGGTATTAAAGTTGTACATGATGTAAATATTGTATTAAATCATGGCAAGGAGCTCAAGGCCAAGGCCCTGCCATTGATTTAATGTTTTGTGTATCAACAATCAAGATCGATTCCGATTATTATAGTGCTAAGCCGGGAACTACAACGAAATACATGGGGGCATGATTTCACAAGGAATAGGGAGGGGAATTATTTAAACCCTTGAGCCATAGGGTGAGACCAGATGTCAATGAGAGAAACCATAATCTCTCACTTACCCTTTTTTTCCTCTATAATCAATCATTCAATTCTTCCAGAAGAGTAGTTGAGGAATTTAATGCCTTGGGAAAAGCGAGGCATGGCAGTCGGTTTCGTGACTCAGCCAACCTACAGTCTGAGCAAATCTGTAGCCTGGGGGAAGTCGCATTCTTGCTTCTGAAGAAATTAATGACGTGAATGTGTGCCTAGTCCTTCATTCCTGAGTCACCCAGAACATTTTTGGTCATATTCTTCCATTCCATTTTCGATTCATTATGTTTTTCACTATCTTGAGTCACAGGAGGAGTTGTTCGATAGTGTTTTTATGTTCTACAGTGTGGTATGGAACCTTGGTATCTTGTGTACAAGTGAAACCTTGCTTCTCCTTTGTTACAAAGTGGTATGGAATCCTGGTTGTATGTGTTATAGAGTGGATCCATGTGTTGCTCTGTCTCCTTATGGTTTGTTGTTATGTGTGCCTTGGTTTGGGTCTGAAGTGTATGCAAGACTTAGTAGTGGAAGAGACGTTGAATTGTATTGATAAACCTAGTGAAGAGAGGAACCTCACAAAAAGATAAGTGTGGCTGGTGAATATTCTATGCACATCTTGAAGAGCACTGGAAGGGAAGGTATAGCCCGAGGGACTGTGTAGTAGAGAAGGGGATAATTCCTTGTGTTGGGTGTGTAGGTATTGTGGATGCCAGGCCAGAGAGATCTTGTGGAGGTGTCCCTAGCTCTGTAAATGAGCCACTAGCTTAGCCATTCTACCTTTCCATTGCCTTAGTATCCTAAAAATCCCAAACGTAGATTGGATTGGATGACATCCTGATAAACCCAATGGTATATTGGCTTGGCTAGGCAACCTGATAAACCCAATCGTATATTGGCTTGGCTGAGTAGCATGATAAACCAAATAGTGTGTTGGATTGGTTATGTCTTGATGTGCATTTTTCCATGTGTGATCCTTGGCTAGACAGTATGATAAACCCAACTATTAGCTATCTTGTCTTAGTATCCTAATAAACCCATAAGTGAGATGGCTTGGTTGAGTGGCCAGATAAACCCATATATTAGTTGGCTTGGTTGTTCCTCAATGTGAATGTTAGCTTAACTTCCTGCAGTATGATAAAACCAAATGTTATCTAGCTTGGTTGAGTAGACTGATAAACCCAACAATGTATTGGATTGTTTTCCTGCAGCTTGATAAACCCAATTGTGTATTGGATTGGTTGGACAGTCTGATAAACCCAACTGTAGGCTGGCTTGACTGTGTTTGATATGTTCTGGCCATGTGTGAGCATGTTTTTCCCTTGTTCCTTGTGGAAATCATGCCCAACTCGAGGGTGGTAGTTGTGTTGAGATATTGATGAACACAACTAGCCTATGGTTTGGTGGAACGTTGCAGTGAGATAGCTAGTTGTAGGACAACTTCATCTTCAAGATAATTATTCTTGTTATATTATTGCTACAATTTATTTTCTTATGAATGTACTGAATACATTGAATTCTTATTAAAGATTTAAGTAGATTTTATTGTTGTTAAATATCCATGCATTTTGCATCTCTATAAGTGTTGTACTTTCCACTGCATCTTTCTTATGATCATGGAGATTGGATACCTAGCCAAATAGTCAAATGTGGCCATCTTAAGGTAAGATGTGTTTTTACGCACTTTGGTATCCTCCTATGTAAGGTAGAATTCGAAAGTTGGAAGGAGGAAAATGGGGAAAAAGACAAGGTCAAGTGTATATTTCTGCAACCCGAGCCCACTGCAAAAGGTGGAATTCGAAAGGTGGAAATCAGAAAAACAAAAAAAAGGTTAAGGGAAAAAATTGGTTTTCCGCGATCTCGAAGTCCACAGTGGAAGGAGGAAAGCGAAATGCGGAAGGTGGAATGTGGATAAATTATTCTGTCCTATTTTAAGTTTCAGATTCTCTAAGTCCGTAGCATAAGGCAGAAAGCGGAATGTGGAAGGTGGAATCTAGATAAATTACTTTGTCGTATTTTAAGTTTCTGATCCTCAAAGTCTACAGTGGAAGGTGAAAAGTAGAATGTAGAAGGAATAATGTGGATAAATTACTCCTTCATATTTTAAGTTTTTGATTCCCAAAGTCCGCAGCAGAAGATGGAAAGTGAAATGTGGAAGGAAGAATGTGGATAAAATTACTCCATCATATTTTAAGTTCTGATTCCTAAAGTCTACATCGAAATGTGGAAAATGGAAAGCGGAAAGGTGAGAATTCACAGTGGCATTTTGCAGAGTTCTGTTTTCCGCAAGTCACATTGTGGAAGGTGGAAGATGGAAAGCAAAAAAGTCAGGTTTAGTGCTGAAATGACTTTTCTGGCTACATAATTGATCTGTGAGCTGCGAAACGATTGTTACAGTGGTTCTTATTCTTAAGCATGAATGTTAAAGGATGAACATGACCCATGACTTTGTTTAAAGAGAAAGAAATAATAAATTTTAAATTATTATTCATATCAGTCAGGTGTATGGGAACTTGGGTACATGGACATTGTGGTATCAGAGTGAGTAGTGAATTTGCGTTCCTCCCTCATATGGGGATGTGACAATGTGGTATCAGAGTAGTTAGTTTCAACATTGGGCCTAGATGGGCCAAGAGAATAGTTTTCAGAGCTATTGGTTACAACATTGGGCCTAGATGGGCCAAGCGAATAGTTTTTAGAGCTATTGGTTACAACATTGGTCCTAGATGGGCCAAGTGAATAGTTTTCAAAGCTGTTGGTTTCAACATCGGGCCTAAATCGGCTAAGTTGGATAGTTGGAGAGAGAAAAAAACAAAAAAAACTACAGTGAACTTTCGGTACGTAGTTTTTAAATTTTGAGATTCTCACACAGCTAACAATGGTGTTTATTAACACATTTTGCATATTCATAATGCAGTTGGAAAAGTTGGTTTTGGCTCGACCATGAGAATCAATAGCATGAATTATGCATAGGATCCCTATGAGCTCGAGGCAGATGTTATGGGGGAAAACATTTGAGTTGGAAATGATGAAACTGAATCTCATGGAAGAAGATATCAAGAGACTCCCTTAGATATTCCAGCCACCATGAGAAGCCTAAGGATGGGATTAAAAATCTACAGAGAAGATAATGAGAGGATGATTAGAGCTCAGGAAGAGAAAAATCAGCTGAATGCAGCCATGCTGTACAGTTTGATAGACATCCAAAGGAAAATAAACTCTAGGCATCAAGCAGTAAATATTGAAGGAAGTAGGAGCACTTCCAGAAGAATAAAAAGGTCTTCTAGTGGATCATCTGACTCTAAAGGATCCATTGTGGGTTCAAGCTCTTCTTCTCACATGAATAAGAGAAAGAGGCATTACTGAAACACTTCGCATGATGAATTTAAGAAGGAAAGGCCTCCTACCTTTAATGGTGAGGTAAAATCTGGTCAAGAAGATGAAGTTTGGGTTCTTGGGATGAAAAAGTATTTCCATGTCCAAGACTACTCTAGAAATATGAAGGAAAGGGTATCCATATTCAATCTACATGGAAGAGCATCTATATGGTGGGAGCACCTCAGGAAAGTGAAGAATATCAATGATAGAAAGATCGTGTGGAAGTAGTTCAAGAAATATTTCAAGTAGAAGTACCTCTCTGATAGGTACTATGATGATAAGATCAAAGAGTTACATGAGCTGATATTGGGACAGTTGACCATGGAATAATATGCAAACAAGTTCTTGGAGTTGCTGAGGTATGTCAGATACATCAGGAATGATAAAGTGAAAATTCAGTGTTTTCTGAGTGGGCTACGTTAGTCATATAATTACAGGAATGAGTTTAATGAACCTAAAAATATAGAAGAGGCTATAAGGAAGGCCAAGTATTGCTATGATCATAACAAAGGAAATATTGATTACCATAAGGCATGGAAGGACAAGAAGAATCATGAAGTTTGACCAAAGGAAGAAAGGTTTCAAACCCTCTCACTTCCAAAATCAGCAAAGGTATCCATCACAAGCTCTAAGCCATCCAGAGTGATGGAAGATAGGCCAAGAGAATCACTCCAATGTTCTAGATGTTGAGAAAACCATATGTGCAGGAACTGTCCACATGAGAATGAGTATGTAAGGAAAGCTCACAACATCCAGGGAGATGAAATGGTGGGTCAAGTATCAAGGACCGTCCCTAGAATCTATGTAGTGCTAGAGGACCACCAGGCACATCATCAATCAACTGTGGTTGAAGTTGAAGGTAAGATTGCTGACCAATCTATTTCTGTTTTGACTAACCCTGGATCTACTCACAACTATATTACTCCTAGAATTGTTGAAATTTGTCCCTTTAATAAATTAAAGCATAGGAAATCATGGTTAGTTCAACTAGCCACTGAACCAAGAGAAACATTAGTGAAGTGGTAGAAAGATGTCCATTAGTCATGGATGGGTTAGTCACTTATGCAAACCTGAATGTTCTTCCACTTGGTTCCTATGATATTTTCATTGGAATGGATTGGTTACAAGTGCACAAATTTAAGCTTGACTGTTACAACAATACATTTGAATGCAAGGATGAAGAAGGGAACCCAAGGGTTGTAATATGCATGCTAAAGGTTCTTTCTGTTAGGCATATTTCAGCAATGCAGCTTAAGATGTTCTATAGGAAAGGTTGTAGATTGTATGCAGCCCATGTTTTGGAGGTGGCAGAGAATGAAACTCCTAGGTTGGAGGACTTTCATGTATTGCAAGAATTCAGGGATGTTTTTCTTGATGAGATTCTAGGACTTCCTCCAAAGAGAGACATTGATTTTACAATTGAGACTAGAGTAGCACTAGTGTCCAAGACACCCTACAGGAAGAGCAAACTAGAATTGCTAGAGCTAAATATGCAGTTGCAGGATTTGTTGGAAAAGAAGTATATCAGGCTAAGTGTGTCCCCGTGGGGAGCACCAGTTTTTTTTTTGAAAAAGAAAGATGGGACACTCAAGTTATGTATTGATTACAGATAGTTGAACAAAGTCACTATTAAAAATAAATACCCTCTACCTCAAATTGATGACCTTTTTGATCAAATGAGAGGAGAAAAGGTATTTTCAAAGATTTACTTGAGGTTTGGTTACCATCGTGTAAGAATCAAAGAGGGAAATATGCATAAAACAGTGTTCAGAACAAGGTATGGATACTATGAGTTTGTAGTGGTACCATTTTGTGTCACAAATGCACCAACTACATTCATGTGTCTCATGAATAGTGTTTTCAGCAAGTATATGTACAAGTTTGTTCTTGTCTTCCTAGATTAAATTCTTATTTATTCTAAGAATGAAGAAGAGAATGAAGAACATCTTAGAATGGCATTGAAATTTCTAAGGGAGCATAAGTTGTATGCAAAGTTGATAAAATGTGACTTTTATAAAAATAAAATTCATTATTTGGGTCACATTATCTCAGACAAAGGAATATTTTTGGACTCTGAGAAGATTCAGGCCATTATGAATTTCCCAACCCCAAGAAATGTTATAGATGTGAGATATTTTATGGGACTTGCAGGATACTATAGGAGGTTCATTGATGGATTCTCCAAGGTTGCACATTCAATCGGTTCTTTGCAAAAGAAGGGGATAAAGTTTGAGTGGACAGCAAGATGTGAAGAAAGCTTCTAGCAGTTGAAGAATATTCTTACAAGTGCACCAATTTTTGATGATTGAAGACCCAGAAAAAGACTTTGTGGTGTGTATTGATGCATGTAATCAAGGACTTGGAGCAGTTCTTATGCAATACAACCATGTGGTATTCTATGAGTCCATAAAGTTGAAGGATCATGAGAAAAAATGTTCTACTCATGATCTATAACTTGCATCCATAGCACATGCTCTCAATATGTGGAGGCATTACTTAATGGGGAGGAAATTTGAGCTAAGGATAGACCACCATGGTCTGAAATACTTGTTTGATCAGCCAACTCTAAATGTTAGGAAAGATATATGGATGGAGCTTTTATGTGAGTTTGATTTTGAAATTAAACACATAAAAGGAAAAGAAAATAAAGTGGTTGATGCACTCAGTAGGAAGGTGCATAAAATGCATGTGGCATGTCTTAGTATTTTCCAACCAGATTTGAGACAACAGATTATTAATCATACTACTGAGGATGAAATGTATGTGCAGATAAAGGACAAGTTGCAGCAGCAAAGCCTTGAAAATAAGTATGAGGGATATAAATTGGAAGAAGATAAACTTATTACTTGTAAGAAAAGAATATATATTCCAAATGTAGCATACTTGAGGAGAATTGTTATGGATTAAATCCATCAAGATCCATATTATGATCACCCAGGATATCAGAAGACAATTCCTATAGCCAGAAAGCAATATTTTTGGCCAGGAATGAAACAGGACATTGCTAAGTATATTTCTAAGTGCATGAAATGTCAACAGGTGAAGGTTGAGCATAAACACACACCAGGTTTATTGCAGCCTTTTCCAATCCCAGAATGGAAATGGGAAGTCATTTCCATGGATTTTATTACAGGATTGCCAATGATTGTGAGACAACATGATTCCTTAATAGTTGTGGTGGAAAATTTGACAAAGGCATCACATTGTATATCATCCAAGTCCGCATATAAGGCTGATTCCATTGCAAAAATATTCATGAAGGAGATTTTCAGATTGCATTATTTTCCTAAGGCAATAATTTCTGACAGGGATACCAATTTTACTTCCAATTTTTGGAAGGGTCTGTTTACAGATTTGGGTACAAAGCTGAACTTTAGCACCACTTACCATCCTCTAATTGATGGATAGAAAGAGAGAGTGAATAAGGTGCTTGAATACATGCTTCACATGTATGTGTAAAAACCATCCAAGTGGGAGGATTATTTACACTTGGTATAGTTTTCCAATAATATTGGACAACAAGCATCATTGGGGATGAGTACATATGAAGCTTTGTATGGAAGAAGGCATAGTACACCTGTAACTTGGGATAATCCAGTAAACAGGATTGTGCTTGGTCCATAATTGCTCAAGGAAATGGAGAAAGAGGTTACAAAGCTTAGGAAAAACCTGAAAGAAACCCAAGATAGATGAAGAGCTATGCAGATAAGCATAGAGTGCATAGAGAGTTCAGTATTGGGGATCATGTTTACCTTAGAGTGAGGCCAAGGAAGAGCTCCTTGAAGCTTGAAAGTTGTGCCAAGATGTCACCTAGATATTGTGGGCCTTTTTAAGTGCTTGAAAGAATAGGGCCAGTTGCATATAGACTTGCATTGCCTCCTAGAACTATAGATCATAATTTTTTTCATGCTTCTTTGCTTAATAAATATGTACATGAACCTAACCATGTGATAAATTGGGATGTGATACAGGTGGAACCCGAGAGAGAGTTCCAAACCGAGCCATTGTGCATCCTCAATAAGAAGGTCATAGTGCTCTGGAATTGATTTGTTGGACAGGTAAAGATGTAGTGGAAGTACTACAATCCTGATGAGGCTACATGGGATCTGGAGGATTCCATGTGATTGACACATCCATTTTTGTTCAATTTTGTAGACCAGTGAGGAAAGTGCCAATGAAGGGGGACAGGAATGTAACACCCCATTTTGACCTCATGGTATTAAAATTGTACATGATGTAAATACTGTATTAAATTATGGCAAGGAGCCCAACGCCAAGGCCCTGCCATTGATTTAATGTTTTTTGTATTGACGATCAAGATTCATTTCGATGGTTATAGTGCTAAGTCAAGCACATTATATTTTGAAGATGTCATGTAAATATGCAATTTAATAAAATACTACAACTAACTATGCACTGCAACGAAAGAGATGGGGCATGATTTCACAAGGAATAGCCTGGGAATTATCCAAACCCTTGAGCCATAAGGTGAGACCAGATGTCAATGAGAGAAACCATAAGATATCATCTACCCTTTTTTTCCTCTATGCTCAACCCTTCAATTCTTCCAAAAGAGTGGTTGAGGAAGTTAATGCCTTGGGTAGAATGAGGCATGGAAGCCAGTTTCATGATTGATTCAGCCCACATTCTAAGAAAACCTACATCCTGGGGGAAGCCACATCATTTATTCTGAAGAAATGAATGACATGAATGTGTTCCCAGTCCATTATTCCCGAGTCTCCCATAACGTTTTTGGTCATATTCTTCCATTCAATTTTCAATTCATTATGTTTTTCAATATCCTGAGTCCCCGGAGGATTAGTTCGATAGTTTTTTTTCTGTGCTACAAAGTGGTATGGAACCCTATTCTCTTTTGTACAAGTGAAACCTTTTTTATCCGTCGTTATAGAGTGGTATTGAACCATGTTTGTCTATGTTACAAAGTGGATCCCTGTGTTTCTATGTCTCCTTGTGGTTTGTTGTTATGTGTGCCCTAGTTTTGGTATGAACTATATGCAAGACTGAGGAGTGCAAGAGATGACAGATTGGATTGACAAAACTAGTGAAGAGAGGAACTTCATAAAAAGATAAGAGTGGCTGGTGAATCATCTATGCACATATTGAAGAGCACTGGAAAGGAAGGTATAACCTGAGGGATTGTGTAGTAGAGAAGGGGATGTTGATGTATTTGTAACTTCAGAATGTATTCATTTGTATATATTATGTATTGTACCCCGATGTTCCTATTAGTAAGTATCTGTAATGTAAATAAGTCATGTAAAGTCATTGAGGTTAACCCTCCATTGTAATTTGGGGAAATATTCCCCACAATTGAGTTAAGGTTAACCCTCCTTGTTGATCGAAGGGAAAACTCCCCACAGTTGTGGGGAACTAGGGTTATTAGACTCTCCTAGAGAAGTTGGCCCTCATAATTAGTTCTTAAGTGAGGACGAATTATTGGAGTGGACATTAAGTGAATGAAATAATATAAATAGAGAGTGAGCCTCTCTATTTATCACACACACACTCACTCACTAGGGTGCATGAGTGAGAGAGGAGAAGCTCTCTCAAGTGAGAGAGAGAGAGATCAGTTTTTGGAGATATCTTTTCTATCTTTGGGTTTTACTGCTGCCATTGATGCTCATTCTATCTCTGAGGAAGTTATGGGGTTTTCTCCTTTATGGTTTCCCTGAGGAAAATTATTTGTGTGTCTTGGCTCTTGTGATTATTTCTGTGCATGTTATTCTCTCAGATAAGATCCTAAGATCATATTGCTTAAATGATAAAAATATAACATGGTATCATAGCTAACCTTAGAAGAAGAAACTGTGCAGCTGTAGAAGCTAGGGATTCTTAATTTTTGGGTATCTCTCCACAATCCATCAACAAAAGGAGGCTAGGCTAACTCTCCATTGAAGGGTGCATCTTTCTATCGAAGCAAAATTTGATTCTGGGCATTTTCATTTTTTGGTGCGAGAAATTAGGGCTTTTTATAGAAGAGGAATTTTCAAGTGAGCCTCACATAGGATTTATATCCTCATAAAATTCAAATTTTAGAGGCCTGGGTTGAGATTTTTTGTTGGGTAAAACTCTAGGAAAGTCAAACCCTAGTTTGACCCCAGGCTAGAAAAACCCTAAAATACTAAAATGGATATGTTTTGGTACATTCTCTATATCTCGGGATTGAAGAAGTATCAGGGGCTGAAAATTTCACAATACGAAGATAAAATCCTGATGTACCATGTGTAAAACATTCAGCCTCATAATCACTATATTCTAGGAGATATGTTTCCTCCAAATCAGGGTTCCAGCCTCTTCCAGGATTCATCCCTAAACAGGACACCTAGGGAGAATTGCAATATCTCAGGCTACAAATATCCAAATGAAATTTCACAAGATTTTCCAGATAGGGAATGGAATTTAATTTTTGAGGTCAAATTTTTATACCCAAAAGATAAAACAGTGACACATGGCATTCTGTAAAACTTCGCTTTGCTGAAAAATCCTGAAACAAGTCACCTTGGGAAAAATCTCCTAAGTCCCAATTGGTGAAACCAATTCTGGTAAAACCTATGGTTCTAGAAATAGGGTAGATAAGGTTACCACAAAATAAAGTTTCAGATATATTGGAGTAGTAGTTTCATAGATACCGTAGAAACAATATCAGAAATTTCTGCAGAAGAAATTGGAAAACTAGGGCTTCCTATTCCGGGAGCTTCCCTCCACTGTTTTCAAAAAAGGAGTACACTGGACAGATCGCCTTGAAGAAGTATATCTTATATCCAATCAGATATGAAACATTCCAAGTTTTGAAAATTATATTTTCTTTGACAAACCCTAGATCAGCCAGCTCCGGAACTAGGACGGACACCTCAAATCAGTAAGATCTAATCTTTTTCTATTTACAGTTGAGGTTCTCATTTCAAAATGAATAATCACGCCAGCTTGATGACAAGCTTGGTGAGGCTGACAAATTTCAAGCATGGAAGTATAGGATCTCACTAGCTCTTGAATAAAATGAATTGGACACCTACATAAGTGGAGAGGTTCGATTTCTAGAGGGAGATGAAGCTAAAATCCTTACACAAGAAGAACTTGGTCAAGGCCAAGAAGATCATTGCTGATTCAATCATAGATCACCTTATACCACAAGTGTCTTCCCTAAAGACACTAAAAGAGATGTTTGATTCCTTGACCAAGCTATTTGAAGGGAATAACATTAATTGGAAGATGAATTTGAGAAACCAGTTGAAGAATGTGAAGATCCAGAATGCAGAGACCATACAGGCATACTTTACAAGGGTCTCTCAAATCAAAGAACGACTTGAAGCAGTAGAAAAAGAAATAGAGAATACAGAAGTTGTGATACCCACCTTGAATGGCCTCCTAGGATCAAGGGATTTATTCATTTGAGGAATGTGTTCCAAAAGGAAGTGATTAATTTCAGTAGACTCTGGGAAGAGCACACACAGGAAGAAGCTCGACTCATAATAAGAGAAAAGAAGATAGGAGCAACTGAAGATCAAGATTTCATGATCCAAAGAATATCCCTCAAGCGACGAGGAATACGAAGGACTCAACTCTTGAAGAACCTATTATCCATCTTGGCATTTGGATAAGAAATGATGATGTCATGAATGAAGAAGATGATGAAGCAAAAGGCTCAAGAAGGAGTCTACCCACAAAACAAATAAAGATAAGTATTCATTTGTCATTTCATGATATTGTTTTGTTATGAATTTGTTTATATTCAGTTGATGTATTATGCATGATAGAATGTTTGCATTAATGACAGTATACTACTAATATGCATGTGATGGGTACATATCTCATGGTGCTATACAAATCTCCATTGCTACTTATCTAGAATGAAACCTCTTTGCTGACATATTGGATTAGTGCACAATCTCAATGTTGTCCTGGTAGAGATGGAAGGCATCTAGAAATTTTCCGTGAGATATGGATGATTGTTGTATTGGATAAAATAGTTGCATGATCATATATGTATGCATAATATTTTTCCATTATGATTATGCCTTATGAAATGTTTCTAACCATACAAATCCATTTGACTTGTAGGAAATATCGTGTACAACCACCTACAAGAAAACAAGTATGAGACTTGTTCCAAAGAACAAGTGATGACAGTTCAAGAAATAATACAATATAAAGAAGAATATGACGATACTTTCAAATAATTAAAGAGGCCTCAAACACAGTGTAGTTATGTGACACGGTTGAGTGAAATCATTGATGCAGAGCCTTCCAGCTATGAAGAAGTAGCCAAGAAGAAAGGGAAGGAGAGTACCAGTTCAAGAAGAATGATGTCTAGAATGCACCATCGAGACCTGAAGGGAAGTCTGTAGTATCTTACATATGGATCTACAAGATCCAACATGCAATAGATGGCAACATTGTGGGATACAAGGAAATATTCGTAGCATGATGCTTCTCATGGAAAGAAGGCATAAAATACAAAGAGACATTTGCAGCCATTGGAAGTTAAGACACATGATAGGAAGACTCATGTGTGCAAATTAAAGAAGGCCTTGTATGAGCTCAGAAGACACCCATGGGATAACACATACAAGAGGAGCTTGAATATCACCTAGAGTGATGAAGATCTTAACCTTTCCTACAAGGTTGAAGATGAAAGCCTATAGAGGATGACAAGCTCACAGATGGGTGCAAGAAAAACTTTTGAAAAGGTTCAATATAGAGGATCTTGGTATCTAGTGACCCTAGATGGATACATAGAATATTAGTAGAAGATGAAGCTACTTGTCACTTTGGTACATAATGTTTCAGTGCATAGAGTATGAAAGATAGAGGGAGAATGATGCTCCTCTTCAGAGGGAGTGACTATAGAATATCCTAAGGTTTGACATGGTACGACAGGATGGACATGTTACTGATGACTCTAGGCTTTAAATTTTCCTCAAGGATGAAGGAAGAAGACTAGTGATGCTCCTGTTATATGTCGATGACTTGTTCCTGATAGGAAAATAGGAACTCATTAGAGATGTAAGAAGGAGACTTGCTGTCGAGTTCAAGATGAAGGACTTGGATACGATGCGCTACTTTCTAGGCATAGAGGTGTGGCAGAATGCCAATGGAATCTCCCTAGGACAAGGGAAATATGCAGTAGAGATCCTAAAGAGGTTTAGGATGATGGATTGCAAGGCCATGACCACACCTATGGCATCGAACCTAAAGCTATTGAGTGTTGCTTCATCAGAGTCTGTTGATTCCATGATGTATCATCAGATGATTTGTTCCTTGATGTACCTGACGAATACAAGCCCAGATATTTGCTTTGCTGTGAACACATTGAGACATTTTCACATGATGGTTGCAAAGCATACAGTGAGGTACCTGAAGGGTATAGTTGAATTTGGGGTCAAGTATGATACGAATCTGAAAATTAACCTAGAGGGTTATGTGGATTCGAATTGGGCAAGCAGTTCCATTGATAAGAAGAGAACTTTAGGATGCTGGTTCAGTATGAGATCAGAGAGGAGCACTAAAGCTCCTATATGTGATCTAGATTGAGATCTCTTAAAAGAGGGAGTTCTAGCATAGTCAGTGAGACAGGTTGTCTAAGCATAAAATCCTGGCGAAGCTCGTAGGTGGCTCAAATGTAAATGGTCATGTAGGTTGTCCTCGGATGTAATAGGTCTTGGCGAAGCTCACAAGTTATCCTTGGACGTAATCAGCCATGATTCTATTCTATGCTAGAAATGGCCAAAGTGAAGTTGAGTACTTTAGGGAGAAGCATGGTGTTCTCCAGATCGAGGTTCCCCCCAAAGGGAATTGATGTGTCCATTGGCCTTTCTGACATGGTGTAAGGTTGAGCTTAACATGGTCATATGTAAGTGCAGATATGCCTCTGATGTGATTGTTGGTTGTGTTACCACATGATCAGTGCAGAGATATTATGATGTGATTGTGGGATGTGTTCCCAATTGATCAATGTAGAGCCATTTTTATGTGATTGAGGGATATGTTCCCACATAGATATAAGCGCATAGATGCTCTCATTTGATTGTGGGTTGTGTTACCACATGATCAGTGTAGAGATATTTTGATTTGATTGTGGGATGTGTTCTCACATTATTAGTGCAGAGCCATTCTGATGTGATTAAGGGATGTGTTCCCACATGATCGGATGTAAGTGTAGCACCTTTTTGACATAATGAGCTCAGATGTAAGTGCAGAGCATTTATGACATGATGAGGTCGGATTTAAGTGTAGCTCCTTTTTGACATGATGAGGTCGGATGTAAGCACAGAGCCTTTCTAACATGATGAGGTTGTATGTAAGTGCAGAGCCTTTCTGACATGATGAGGTCAGATGTAAGTGAAAATGCTTTCTAACATGATGAGGTCAGATGTAAGTGCAAAGATTTTCTAACTTGATGAGCTCGGATGTAAGTGCAGAACCTTTCTAACAAGATGAGGTCGAATGTGAGTGCTGGGCCTTTATGACATGGGTTTTGGATGTGTTCCTCCCATGGTCAGATGTGAGTGATGGGCATGCCTTTTTGACATGGTTCTTGGATGTGTTCCTCCCATGGTCAGATGTAAGTGTTGGGAAGGCCTTTTTGACATGGTTCATTCCATGGTTAGATATAAGTGTTGAAGACAATGAAGACCTACATGAAGGCTAGGCCTACAACCAGCATGAAAAAGGGTTGGCTCTGTAGAACTTCCTGTAACAAGTAGAATTGAGATAGAACTAGTGGTGATGACCAGTGATGATCCAGCAGTGACGATCCAGATCAAGTGATGATCCAGACTTGATGATGATCAAGTGACGATCCATATCAAGTGATAATCCAGACTTGATGATGATCCACTGATGATCCAGATCAAGTGATGATCCAGACTTGATGATGATCTAGTGACGATCCAGATCAAGTGATGATCTAGTGACAATCTAGATCAAGTGATGATCTAGACTTGATGATGATCCAGTGATGCTCCAGATCAAGTGATGATCCATACTTGATGAAGATGACTTGACGATGAAGATGACTTGATGATGAAGATGACTTGATGATGATCCAGATGATACAGAGAAGAAGACTTCATGTGCTGATAAATTGTGTCGATACAATACCTTCCTAGCTAAGAGGGAGTGTTGATGTATTTGCAACTTTATAATGTATACATTTGTATATCTTATGTATTGTACCCCGATGTTCCTATCAGGAAGTATCTGTAATGTAAATAAGTCATATAAAGTCATTGAGGTTAACACTCCATTGTAAGTCGGGGCAATAGTCCCCACAATTGATTTAAGGTTAAGCCTCCTTATTGATTGAAGGGAAAAGTCCCCACAGTTGTGGGGACTAGGGTTATTATACTCTCCTAGAGAAGTCGGCCCTGGTAAGTAATTTTTAAGTGAGGCCGACTTGTTGGAGTGGACATTAAGTGAACAAAAGAATATAAATAGAGAGTGAACCTCTATATTTATCACACACTCAGTCACTCACTGGGGCACATGAGTGAGAGAGGAGAAGCTCTCTCAAGTGAGAGAGAGAGAACAGTTGTTGGAGATCATCTTTTCTGTCTTTGGGTTTTACTTCTACCATTGGTGCTCATTTTATCTCTGAGGAAGTTGCGGGGTTTCTCCTTTATAGTTTCCTTGAGGAAAATTCTTTATGTGTCTTGTCTCTTGTAATTATTGTTGTGCATGTTATTCTCTCAGACAATATCCTAAGATCATATTGCTTAAATGATAAAAATATAACTGGGGATACTTCCTTGTGTTGGGTGTCTAGGTATTATGGATGCCAGGCCATATAGATCTTGTGGAGGTGTCCCTATCTCTGTGAATGAGATACTATCTTAGCCATTGTACCTTTCCAATGTCTTATCATCTTGATAAACCCAAACATAGATTGGATTGGATGACATCATGATAAACCCAATGGTATATTGGCTTGGTTGGGCAACCTGATAAACCGAATCGTATATTGGCTTGGTTGAGCATCCTGATAAACCCAATGGTATGTTAGCTTGGATGTGCCTTGATGTGCATTTGGCCATGTGTGATACTTATATGGAAATCCTGATAAACCCAACTGCTAGCGATCTTGGATGAGTACCTTGATAAACCCAACAGTGACATGGGTTGGCTGAGTGGCCTAATAAACCCATATGTTAGTTGGCTTGGATGGTCCTCAATGTGAATGTTGGCTTAACTGCTTACAATCTGATAAACCCCATTGTTAGCTGGCTTGGTTGAGTAGCTTGATAAACCTAGCAGTGTATTGGCTTGTTTTCCTGTAGCCTAATAAACCAAATTGTGCATTGGCTTGGCTGGACAGTCTGATAAACCCAATTGTAGGTTGGCTTGACTTTGTTTGATATGTTCTCGCTATGTGTGAGTGTGTTGTTCCATAGTTCCTTGTGGAAATCATGCCCAGATCGGGGGTGGAATTTGTATTGAGATATTGATGAACACAACTAGCCTATGGTTGGGTGGAACATTGTAGCAACATAGCTAGTTGCGGGACATCTTCATCTTCAAGATAAGTATTCTCTGTTGTATTATTTCTGCAATATATTTTCTTATGAATGTACTGAATATTTTGAATGCTTATTAAATATTTAAGTAGAGTTTACTATTGTTAAATGTCCCTGCATTTTGCATCTATATATGCCTTGTACTTTCCACTGCATTTTGCTTATGATCATGGAGGTTGGAT
The DNA here is from genome assembly GCA_001517045.1 of Pseudotsuga menziesii. Lineage (NCBI taxonomy): Eukaryota > Viridiplantae > Streptophyta > Pinopsida > Pinales > Pinaceae > Pseudotsuga > Pseudotsuga menziesii. The sequence goes on along the minus strand of LPNX010152529.1, from coordinate 491,497 downwards.
ACCTGGCCAAAAAGTAAAAATATGACTATCTTAAGTTAAGATGTGTTTTTCCGCACTCCGGGATCCTCCTGTAGAAGGCAGAAGTTAGAAGGAGGAAAATGGGGCAAAGTACAAGGTAAAGTGTACATTCCTGCACCTCGAGCTTGCTGTAGAAGGTGGAAGTCAGAAGGCGGAAATCGAAAAAATAGAAAAATGTTAAGGAAAAAAGTTGGTTTTCTGTGATCCCAAAGTACGTAGTAGAAGGTCGAAAGAGGAATGTGGAATGTGGATAAATTATTCTTTCGTATTTTAAGTTTCTAATTCCTAAAGTCCACAGTGGAAGGAGGAAAGTGTAATGCAGAAGGAGGAATGTGAATAAATTAATCCATCGTATTTTAAGTTTCTAATCCCCGAAGTCTGCAGTGAAAGGAAGAAAGAGGAACGCAAAAGGCAGAATGTTGATAAATTACTCTGTCGTATTTTAATTTTTCAGATTCATGAAGTCCACAATGAAAGGTGGAAAGCAGAATGCGGAAGGTGGATAAAATTACTTCGTTGTATTTTAATTTATGATTCTTGAAGTTCGAATCGGAATGCAAAAAGAGGAAAGTAGAAAGGTGAGAATTCACAGTGGCATTTTGTAGAGTTCCATCTTCTGCAAGCCGCATTGCGGAAGGAAGAAGTGGGAAGGCAGAAAAGTCAAGTTTAGTGTGGAAATTACTTTTTTGGATACATAATGGATCTGTGAGCTGCAGAAAGACTTTTACAGTGATTTTTATGCTTAAGCATGAATTTTCAAGGATGAAAATGACCCATGAATGTGTTTAAAGAGAAATAAATAATAAATTTTAAATTATTATGCATATCAATCAGGTGTATGGACACTTGGGTGCATGGACATCGTGGTATCAAAGCGAGTAGCGAAGCCGCGTTCCTCCCTTATATGTCGATGAAGAGGGGAGGGGAAGTGACAATCCTCACTTATTAAGTCAACCATTATCCTATTCTCAAACAAGGAGTGTGCTAGCATAATGCATTGCTTACCACTTTGATTCCCAACCATTTGTATCCAAAATTGTTGGCTAGAACAAGCAGCATTGTTGCAGGATGCAACCTAAAACCCAAGGGAACAACAGTGATAGGGAAATATTGACTTAACCTGGGACATTCACATGATAGAAATGGTCATCAAAAAATAAGATTAACAGATAATGAAAACCCTAGATCTTGGAAACCACAAATAAAATCACCAAAGATACATTAAGAAAGGGATAAAAGGGATAATCTTACCAAGAATCCAAATCTGAATGTTGGAATTGGTAGAATCGACAAGAACTAGTATTGTGTAACAACTTTAACCAACTATTGAGGCATTAATCCCTCAAAATCGTTAGGTGTCCCAAAATATATGTGATTCCAATTGTTCTTGAATCCTTGCAAGTTGTCAGTCATGCATCTAGGAGAGGGAGGACCAAGAAACCCATAGATTTATTAATCCCAATATCCCTAGAGAATAAAAAAATATATCAGGATTGTGGATAGAAAACCCCACCGACCATAATATTCACTCAACTTCAAATGGATTTGAACTCTGTATTTTCTCTTGAAAGCCAATTCCTTATGAGTTACATACCCCGAATTATCCCTTTTCCACACTACATCAGCATGCCCTAACAAAGCATTCATTCAGGCTTCAGCCATTGCCAACAAATCATTCATCGATTGGAGTGATTATTAATTGATCAATTGAAGTCGTGTGGCCTTCCCTACAAGTCATCAATGCTACTACTCCTAAAGGAAATATTGATGGAACAATCCTGGATCCTTCCAAGTTCTACATACACAATCCTAAAGCCTTCTAAGTTCTTCCTGTGATTTTGAACCCTAGTGAGCTGGTGGCCAGTATGCTTGTAGTTGCAATTTTGCATAATGAAGGCCTGTGGTTGTGGGTTGTGGGCTTCCAATGGTCTACTCATCGAAGACTGGAGTCTGAGTCTATAGATTTGGAACTGTGCGACATGAAGATGCAACTTCCATTGATGAATCGACCCAGATCCATATAGATCTTCATCTTATTATCATCGATGGCGATAAATTATGATTAATAGCTCACACAATTATGCATTTAATGGAATTAACAGATGGAATTTAACAATTCATGTGGATGGTGTCAGGTGGACATTGCTGACTGGTGAGTCACGAGTCCCAATCGAGTTTCCCGACTGTGCACTGACATGTGTGAATGGAACTTGGAATTGGATGTGTCATAGTGGAGTTTTCCATTTGGAGTTCCTGACATGATGTTGATTGATTCATCTAAGGCCCATCGAATGCTACTCGAGTCCCAAATCCCCACTACCCAATGCCCACTGTCCAAGATGGCTGATTGGATGGGGCTCCTACCTCCAGACTTTGGACACAAAATCCTCCTATCTCTAGATGTGGCTATTGTAACTCTAGTATTATAATTAATATAATGAATTTTTGATAAAAAAAATTTACCGTCAAAACCACTTTTTACAAAAATATTCAGTCGTCTAATAAAACGACTTTGGTTAATTTTTACCCGTATTTGATGGGAAAATTGTCCAAAAATGGGAAAATGCCTGTCAAATTCCAACTATACTCCCACCTCTTTTTTAATTGCAAGAATAACATGGGTCTGTGGAGAGATGGATATGACTTTTTTCATCCTCTTCCTGGTGATGAATACTACCATTGAAATTCCCTACACTAAGGATAGCAAAAAACCCAACACTCAATCCTGCCACAATGGCGAACACCACTCCCCCATTGTAGGACATGGACGCTAGCATAATGAGATAACCCAGCAATGTGTTTACCACAAATAATAGAGTCTACATGGTTTTCATAGTGTAACCTTTGGTATTCCACTTCTCAGGTAGTCGAAGCATCGATCTTTCTCGTTTTTGAGGTGATCCCATTGAAATACATGAATTCACCTGGTTGGAATTACTGTTATTGTAGCTCATCCTTACTAGTGTTCTTATGATCACAACATATTGATAAAAAACACTGGCCAGAAACAACACCAAGAGAGAATCCCAATACTGCATAATCATATGGGTCCTCCATCCATAGAACAGAATGATAACCTCCTCCCCCCATTAAAATTTCATGGGCAACATCCTCTTGTTTTTCTTTGAATATTGTCGATTCTTATGGATTATTTCTTCATGTTTGCATATCACCAAAGAGATTCAATGAAATTGTATGTTGCAGCATAATTGGATTTTCTTCATTCATTTCTTTCAACCTTTATGGACATATAAATACCTCACTAATTGGACTCATAAATGTATAAGGAGGGGTAGTACAACAACGTAAGAGGGTAGACTACAACTTAGCTGCATGTAAATCCTTCTTCTTGTTTATTCATTGGTGTTAGTTAGAGTTAGTTTTAACTGCATGTACATCTTTATGTAGTACAACTTGGTTGCATTTAAATCTTTCTGTTGTTTTGTGTCTGTTAGAGTTAGTTAAAGTAATTAATTTTCTTCCCGTTTGCAGATCACCACAGTGAGTCAATATAATTTGATTTTCTTGATTGATTTCTTTATGGACATATAAATACCTCATTAATTGTACTCATGACACAGTGTAAGAAGGTGGACTTCAACTAAGATGCATGTAAATTTTTCTTCTTGTTTCATCACTGGTGTTAGTTAGGGTTAGTTAAATGAATCAGTTTCCTTATTGGAAATTGTTACACACTAGTGTAAACTAAGTATCAAGAGTACAACTCAGCTGCATGTAAATTAGGTTTAGTTAAAGTAATTATTTTTTCTGTTAGCAATTGTTACACAAGAGTTTTGTAAGCGTAATATTATCAATATGTTAAGAAAAATTATAGCAAGAAGTCACGCACCCACATCCAATCCCATCTCCTTCTCAGGATTGGAGACATTCAATATTGATAGTTCAATGAATCCAAGTTGAATGTTGGTCTTTGTTTGTTCCTTTAGCTCAAAGGTGTTCACATTAACTCCACTCTAGACCCAAAACCTTTAATCAGAACTCACTCCCATTCTCAGCATGCAAGTCCCTTGCATTCTATGACTCTGAAAGTAGTCCATCTTGGAAATTAATAAATCCAAGTTGAATTATGGTCTTATTTGGTTCTGTAATATACCAAATACTGATATTCTACTATTTTACTCTTCTAGGGATTTCTTGTAAAATCAGGTCTTACAAAAATACTGAATTTAAAGGTGTATGCAAGGTGTTGTGCCAATGGCCCTAAATTATAGCTTAACTAGGGAAAATATTTGCAAGAAGAAGGTAAAAACTTACCACTAATAAAATGTTGTGAGTCCTCCAAAAAATTGATGCATGCACGAGGGTTGAATGGTGGTGCTCCTCCTTTGAGATTGACACCCAACTGCACATGTGTGCCCTCCTCATGAAGAAGATGACGTTTATTATGAAGAGATAATCAAGTGCTGCCGAAACTTTGTAGGATCGTTGGTATTCACCTACTAGGGAGATGGAATGCCACATGCAGATATTTTGCCTCCTCTAAGTTCCCTAGCGAATTCTTTTTCCTCCTTGGTTCTCACGCCACTTTCCTCACTAATATGTTGATAACTTCCCTAGATAAGAAAACTAGAAGCTAATAATCACTCTATTTCTTGGAATGAGCCTGTGGATAAAGAGGAAGCTGACATGTGGAGGAAATACTAGGTTTTGGGGTCTGAGCGAATCCTTCTGGGATTCCCAACTATTTCCTAGCTACAAAACATGAACCTGCAAATAATCCTTCTGAGTATGTTGGATCATGGAACACAGATGTATAAGGTGAATTCCTTTGATAAACCTAGATGGTCTATCCTAAAAGAGACTAGGGCAGATAGTTTCACTTTTGAACCCTTATTAGTTGAATACCTCATCTTCAACCTCAACTAATACTGATCCATGCTGTGATGTTGCTCAAAAAACTCCAAATCAACAATAATAATCATATGTCTCCTTTAGTCCAATAACCATTCTTAAATATATTAGCATGCGCTATCAGGGTTTGCATGTCACTTTTAGGTTTTATGCTCTACTTTTGCTTGCATGAAATTATAAATTTATGTTGACTTTGATCCTAAATAAATAAGGCTTCCTTTATCAAACTTATGATTTTAATACTAAATGAGTGTCTCTATCTGTTCTAGGTATCAAATGTCCTCATTCAATTACATTTTATGCAGTACCCGCTTGATCCTATGGGAATGAAGTAGGTTAGCAGGTGTTTTAGTGCTTGATTGGAAGAGTACATTACAGTCCTCCCCCCTTGAAATTTATTGTCCTCAAGCAACTGAAAACTAGGATGTTGCAATACTTGCTCTCCCTCCCATATGGAATCCTCCATAGGAAATTCTTTCCATTTTACCAAGTACTCTCAAATCACTCAGTTTCAGATATTCCTTTATCGCACATGTAGGATTATGTCTGGAATTAGTACTAAAATACCTTCATCATATAAGGGAGGAAACTTGGTGGATGGAGCAATGTGTTTCCCTACTATTTTCTTGAGGTTAGATACATGAAATACATTGTGAATTTCTATTCCCTCTGGCAAATCTAGTTCATAAGCCACCGATCCAACCTTCCTCACTACCTTATAAGGACCATAGAAGCAAGGTTTTATATTTTCCTCTCCTTTTTTCTTGAGGGAGGATTTCCTGTAAGGTTGTAGCCGTAAATATACCATATCTCCTACCTCAAAACTCATCTCAATCCCGTGTCTATCTACATATAGATTCTGTTCATTCTAAGCTTCTTGTAGATTCTCCTTTAGGACCTTAAGAATATATTGACTTTCTTGTACCCAATATTTGGACTTTGGTGCCTTGCTATCTCGAAAATCCAAGTCTACAAAATCCAGTGCCTCGTAACCATATAGAGCCTTGAAAGGTGTCATTTTAATAGACAAGTGGTAGGAAGTATTGTAGTAGTACTCTCCTAGTTGTATCCATTTAATCCATGTCATATGTTTCCTTGCTACATAGTTTCTCAAATACCCCTCAATCCACTTGTTGAAAATCTCTGTCTTCCCATCGCTCTGAGGATGATAATTGGTGCTTGTACCAAGTTATGTCCCTATCAATATGAACAACTCCTACTAGAAATAACTAGTGAATTTACTATCATGATCACTGACAATGGATTTGGGTATCCCATGGAGCCTGAAAAAACTCTCTAGAAAATAATTTGACTACCTGTGATGTTGAATGGTCAGAAGAGATAGAAAATAAGTGAGAAAATTTGTATAACTAATATACTACCACATATAAGCAGTCTCGTCCCTGTATCTTGGGTAACCCTATAATGAAGTCCATAGAGATTATTTCCCATTTCTGCTCCGGTATCGGTAATGGTTGAAGTAACCCTACTAGATGAGTATGTTTGATTTTATTCTGCTGGCATATACTACATTCCCAAATGTGTACCTCCTCCTTGAGGCCATTCCATGAAAACATTTCTCTGATTTATCTGTAAGTCTTCAATAACCCCTGATGCCATGATAAAGGTGAGTCATGTGATTCCTATATGATATTCCTATTTAAAGCATATTGTGGGATGAGGTATATCCTACCTTTGTAATAGATGATGTCATCAATGATCTTGTACCTGTCATCCTGGACCTATCCATCTAGTAACTCACAATCAAATTTGTTTTTGGAATATTCTACTTAGAGAAGAGACCTCCAATCTGTGGATATACTCATAAGGGGTAATGAGGTTGGTCATCTATATAAGGCACCATCCACTAAATTGTTCTTACCCTTAACATACTCTATTTCAAAGTCATATGCATGCACTTTGCTGACCCATTTCTATTGGCATTCATTTAATTATTTATGGTCTAAGAAGTAATTGAGGTTGTTGTTATTTGTCTTGATTTTAAACATGCTTCCCTCCAAATACTGTCTGAATTTAGTTAAGGCATGTAATATGGCTAGAATATCCTTATCATATATGGAATAGTGGTGTTGATAGTCTTTAAGTTTCTGTATTTAAAATGCAATCGGGTGATGGTTTTTTATGAAAATCACCCCTAGTCCTTCTCTTAAAGGATCGAATTCCACTATGAATGGATGTGAGAAATATGGTAGTTTCATAACTGGACAAGAAATCATGATTTTTTTCATTTTCTCAAAGGTTCGTTGTGCGAATTCTATCCATTTGAATGCCCCTTTCTTTGTGAGATCGGTGAGTGGTGTGGAAAATTGAGAGAACCCATTAACGTACATCCTATAATATGTGCAAAGGCCTAAAAATCCCTTTGGTTCAGTAACCGTCTTCGATGTAGGCCAATCCAAGATAGCTCTAATATTTTCCATATAAAAATGTACCCCTTCTGCGCTGATTATATGATCAAAATACAACATCTATTTCATACCAAACTCACACTTAGACATTTTCGTGTAAAGTGAATGTTCTTCTAGAATTCTCAATACCTCATCAGAGTGTTCAAATGTTCCTCCCAAGTTTTACTGTAAATTAAAATATCATCAAAGAATACTAGTAAATACTTCCGTAACTGAGCCCTGAAGGTGTGGTTCATGCAAGATTGAAAAGTTTTCGAGGATTTGGTGAGTCCAAAAGGCATGACTACGAACTCAAGGCATGACTACGAACTCATAGTGACCATAGTGGAAACAGAAAGTTTCCTTGGAAATGTCCCGATCTATTACTCGGATCTGATGGTACCCTGTTGTAATCACTCAAATCACTAAGTTACAAAAAATACACATAACATTCATATAATCATCACAGAGGAAAGAGACAAGAATGGTAGGTTGAAATAATAGCTTATATTACTCAAAACACATATGGGTTCATACAAATATCAAACCGAACCAAGTTCGTATCTAGCTCAATAGCCTATTATATATGATTACAAAATAGTTATGAATAACTACCTATTGGTTTAGTCAACCGACACGACCTATGGAGGCTGACCTAATCTCTAATTAGTTGGCTAACCAACTAGCTCCTCCAACATCTCCCCCAGGAACAAAATCTTTCCTCATCCCGAAGAAACAGGGGAGGTAAAAAATATCCTGTCTAAAGTAGTTTCTTCCACTTGTTCTGTCTTCATGGGCTATGCAGTTGAATGCATGGTTGTTTCTGTACACATACCTCCGCAATGGCTAGTTGGTACTAAAATTGTGTCCAATTGTAGAGGGCATTATGAATTGCAATGGTCAAGGTTGTAATGCTTGACAGAGTCGACTTCTTTTCTTTTATTGAGAGGTCTGTGATATTAATCATGTTGGGGCCCAAAAATTGATCTTTTTCTTCTATTGTGTCGAGCAATATTTTCATTTGTGGACAAATTTTTTCCAGTGTGTCGATGCAGGGGATTACTTGATTGATCCACTAATGTGCTTATTTTTCCATTTTTTCAAGCTTCATTGTCTCCAGTACAATCTGATCATGTACTGTGCTCCTCACTGCTTTCTCTAGGACTTGTTGATTTTATAATGACTTTATGTGTTCATGAGTCTCTCGAGCTTGCTGGAATGTCTGGTCATAGTACGTATATCAGTTGCACAGTACTTCTTCTGTTTTGGCAGATTCCTCCAAATGTACTTGCAGTACCTTGTGTGCTTCTGAAAATGCTATGTACTATTGTCTAAGTAGAATAGAAGATTCTTCTTTGTGTTCCTCTTTATTGTCCTGCAGTTGTTCCTAAAAGTTTGACACGACACTTTCATTTGTGGAGAGAGCATAACTGCTATGCTCTCTCCAGTGGTTTTTCATTGTCATTCTCTTTTGTTACTAGTACAGCCGTTTGTGTCAAATTCCTGCATTTGGTCAGGAATTCAACTTGTTCTTCTTTGATTTTATCTATTTGTTCTTGTCTTCCGTGATTTCTTTTTGCAGCCTCTTTAGTAAGGACTTCCAATAGTTCGTCCAATTCTCTATCTCTAAGTTTTGGCGTGTTGACTGCAGTAGTCGATCCTAGTTGATGAAGGTGGATAATTGTTGGTACCTATTGTGTTTGCTGCTATTCTCTTTTATTTTTCTCTTTTCTTTTACTTTTGTGTTTTGAATGATGGGTCACCACTGCTTGTGTTGGTACTGATTTTGGCTACTGCTACTTTGGTTGTTTCTTTGAAGTCGGTGGATTTTTAGTTGGATGAACTTCTGTAATGGTAGGGTTCACCAGCTTTATTTCATGGGTGGGACTTGTAGTTGTTTGTGCATCCAGTGGTGGTGAAGATGGGAGTTCTGGATTGAGAGGAGGCTCTGATGTTGGTGGTGGTGAAGGGGATGGCGAATGATCTAGGGTTAATGTGGTGGTCAGGAGGTTACTTGTTTCCATGGGATATTCGAATTCCAGTTGTAATTCAATAGGTTGGTTGGTTTCTTTAGAATACATTAGGTTGGTTACATCTTCATCTAGTCCTCTTACTTGATCATTTCCGTCAAGAACAAGTGCTCCCTTGTCTGCCTCATTAACCGACAAATCTAGGATAGATGGTATGAATGCTAAGATTTGGGCTACGAAAACTATGGATGTTTTGTCGAGTTTTTGGATAAATGAGGATTTGATGACTCCCTCAACTTTTGGTTGTGGTGAGATTTGGTGATATGGCGACAGTTGAGTCTGGTGATAGGGGTTTGGTGATATGGCAACAATTGAGTCTGGTGGTATTCTAGTTAGAGATTGGCGTGGGGAGTCTGGTGTCAAATCAATAGGATTTATTATAGGAGGGGAGGTGACTCTTAGATTTTCATCTTTTCTTTGTCTTGATTCTATCTATACAAAGTTTTTGAATTGTGTCTCGACATATACCTTGTTTCTGGAAGCATCCTCCAGAATGTCAGCAGCACTGGCAAGTAACTCTTCCTCATTTTCTGATTCCTCTAGAAGGATGAATTTGCACTTCCCTTTTCCTTGTGTCTAATTGTATTTCTTCTTCCTCAATGTTGATATATCCTGAGCTATTTTTTTCAGATTCTCATTTGTCATAGCATACTCAAGCCTATCGGATTGTGTTTCTTCATCTGTCTGTTCACCCTCCTCCTTCTCCTATTGCTCAGTTAGTGCAAGGGTTTGTTGTGGTTGTGGTACTGTGACAATCTAAAGAGGTTTTTTCTCTTTTTTCAGGTTGTCCCCTGAAGTGAATGCACTAATATGAAGGCTCACTTCATAATATTCTTCATGTTCTTGGTCAATCAAGGTTTCGATAATTTGTTGGTTGGTTTTATTTTCCATTGCTGGTATCAACATCTTGGTGTTGGATTGTCGGCCTAACTCCTTAAAAATATCCTTGAATAATGGGTAATAGTCGAGGGGTTTGGCCTTCGTCGTTTCTCCCTGCATGTACCAGACTACAGTGTGGTCGATCTCCAGCTGATTTTTTGTTGTCGGGAGAAAAAATCTTCAGATGTTTTGAGGCACCCTCCATCTGGTTGTTTGTATTTTCAATTTTTTAAACTAATTGTCTAATAGTATTTTTGATTCTTCAAGTTCCTATGGATTTATAGCCATTGAAAATGTCTTAAAACACCACATGTTAAATATGCATGGTTCCAGGAATTGCAGGTGCCCGACTGGACATAAGTAGTACATAACAATCCATATGATCAATGACGAAAATATGATTATTGGACCTGTTTCCTGAAATTTTTCACAGATGGATTTGATCATGTTGGATACATATTCGGCCCAACAATATATTTTCCCTTTTTCAACTATTTTCTCTACAACTTCCAACATGTCGAGCTTTAGGTCGCACCCTCGACCTGCAACAGTTAAACCTGTGGACACTATTTTTGCAACCATTTTGGGTGTGGAAGCTTTGATTTGTATGATTATCAATCCTTTGGATTTCTTTCCTATTGGATTTCCTGTTAATTCCTCCACTAATCCATCCCTTATACCAATAGGAACTGGCTCGCCTTGGTTAGAGAGCCCAATAAGCTTGTAAATGGTTTCACCGAATATCTCAATAGGTTTGTCAAAGTAAAACTTCCCATTGTGATATCGACTGATGATGAATTTGACAATGGTTTCTTTTGTCCCCCCAAAACTCACCATGAGAGGTGCATTCATATAATTCATGATGGTACTAGCATTTACTTACAACCCTTCCTCTTTCATTTTTGTATTTTCAAAGGCCCATTTTTTAATTTCTGCCTAGATTTGTGCCCATGAGTTTTCCATTACTTTTTCTTTCTTAATGTTTTCCAATCTTTTTACCAATGGAGTTACAGCAGATTCTAACTCCTTCGCTTTGGAATACGCGGATATGGTCTTCTTTGATGTCATTTTTTCAATTACAGGGTCGTCTTCTTGAGCATGGGTTTTTCTCTCATGGTCCAGGTAATTTTGTCGCTCAAGTTCTTTGTAAAATGATATTAAATCCTATTCTGACATAGTATTTATAGGTGGAGCAGATGGTGATCTTGTCGATGGAGGTATTAATGGTGGATTTGATGGTAAAGGATGCTCTATTGAAGTCTCTTTTAATGCGCTCTAGTTTTGGTGCTCCTTCTAACCATACTCATGATACCTTGATTGGACCTTTTTATCCTCTTATCAATGGTGACTATATGGTCTATAGGAGGTATGTCGATGGTGAAAATGTCGGTTGTCGAATTGTATTCTGCTACATCTTTCGAGATTTCCCGTCATTTTGATCTTACTAATATTTGATTCTTTTTGTTGTTTTTAGATTTTTCTAGTTTTTATAGATTTTGTTGACAGTTATGAAACCGTTTCTCTTTTTATTTTTTATTTTTATTTATTTTTTATTTTTTATTTTATTTTATTTTTTCAATTTTGATACCGCTTTAGTCGAGCACCGTTTACCCGTTTCCAAAATACTCTACCTTGTAACATTCTTAGTCAGACTGAACCATTGGTATTTATTTATTCAACGATGTAGGGTCCCATCCACTCTGTGTGTAGTTTCTTTGGTTTTCCTTTCACTAGATTGTTATGCAGCAGCGCAAGATCCCCAACCGATAAGTTCTTTTTTTTAATGTTTTGGTCGTGCCATGATTTTTGTTGTTGTTTTTGAATTTCTTGGTGTTGTATATCAATGAGTAAGTCTTCTTATAGCTTAGATAGATGCATTAGTCGGTCCTTATTTGCATCCTTGACATCAATATGCAATATGTCATCTATTACTAGTGTCTATTGTCGGAAGTGTAGGGGGATGCCTGCTTCTTGGCCTTAGACTAGTTGAAATGGTGTTTGGTTGGTGGAGCATTTATATGTTGTTCAATAATCCCATAAAACAATAGGTATTTTTTCATCCTAATCATCCTTGTCATTGTTGCACATTTTCATTAAGCCTCTTGTTATGGTTTTATTAAATGCTTGTATTTCTCCATTAGACTGAGGGTGATAAGCGGTACTTCGTCTATGGTTGAATTTAAACTAATCTGTTAGTGCTACAATAGTTCTATTAATAAAATGCAATCCTTGGTTACTAATTAGAGTTAGTGGATAACCAAATCTAGTAATTATGTTTTCATATATGAATTTGGCAGCTACTTCTCTAGAACAGGTTTCGACAGGTTCTGCTTCTGCCCATTTAGTAACATATTCCACTGCTGTTCTGATGTATCGTGCACCTATCCTTCATGCTAGAACTGGACATGGTCCTATGAATTAGATAGGTCAAATTTAGAATGTTAAACTTGGATTTACCGATATTAAGGTCATCTTAGTACTAGGTAAGGGTCTACCTAACTGTTGATAGCAATCACATTTACTTACAAATTTTCAACAATCCTTGTATAATGTCAGCCGCCATAGCCTCGGCTGTTGGATCTTTTTAGCAGTCGTATCTAACTAGAAGTTTCCTCTAGCTAGTCCATAGTGCGCTTCATGCATTATGTATTCTCTTTCATGGTTTAAAACACACCGACAGAGTACTTCATCCAATCCCATTTTGTATAGGAATCCATTAATTAGAGTGAATGGTGCAGCCTTCATTGCTAAAATTTGTTTCTTTTTAGTGTTCATGCCTTTAGATGCTTAACCATTCTCTAAAAATTGAGCTATTTATTCTAATTCTATCCATACAACTTCTACTCGAAATAGATGTGCGTCTGGAAGATCATCTTCTACTCTTGTCAGTTCCTCCCCCGTGTTGATTCTCGACAAGTGGTCGAGTCCAACATTTAGCCTTCCCTGTCAAACTACGACTTCAAACTCAAATTCTTGGAATAATAACAACCAACAACATATTCTTCCATGATTTAAAGGTTTGTTTACCAAGTATTTTATAGCTTGGTGATCTATGTAGAATATGAAAGGATTAGCTAGTAGGTAATGTCGATATTTTTGTAGTGCAAATACCATTCCTAATGCCTCTCTTTCTGTCATTGAATAGTTACATTCTACTTTATTTAGTTTTCAACTATTATACACAGTTGGATAGTCCATCCTATCCTCTCTAGGTTTTGTTAATATTGCACCTATTGTTATTCCTGATGCATCAATGTGTACATGAAATTTGACTGACCAATTTGGAAACCTGAGGATGGGTGCTTCAACTAATTTTTTCTTCAATATGTCGAAGGAAGCATCACATTCTTCCATCGAGATGTATTCTTGGTCTTCTTTCAATAGCTCTTCCAACGGGTACGTCATATCTGAGTAATGAAAAATGAATTTTCTATAATATCCCATGTGGCCTAATAGCACTCTGAGTTGCTTTGGATTTACTGGAGGTTTTAGATCAAGAATGATTTTTATTTTTGCAAAGTCGACTTTGATACCTTCCTTGCATAAAATATGTCCTAGTAGAACTCCTATGGGGGTCAAAACGATGCATTTCCTTTCATTGAGTGAAATTTGGATTTGTCAACATCTTTCCAACATTAGTCTTAGCCACTTGCAATGATCCTTCAGCATGGAGTAGATCGTCCAGTCGTCAAAGTATATAGCCATTGTTTTGTATATGTATTCTTGAAATGCTTTGAATACTATCCTAGAAAATACATCTAGTGCATTCTTTAACCCAAATGTCATAACTCTGTAAGCGAATGAGCCAAATTCGTAGACAAATGTTTTCTTCTTCTGATCTTCTTTAGCAATCAGGACTTGATTGTACCCTGAGAATCCATTCATAAATGAATAACAATCGTGTACTACGACTTCATTTAGGATTTCATCCACAAATGGTGTCAAAAATGGATCTATTAGTGTGACTTTATTGAGTTCCCATAATTTGACATAGATTCTTAGTTTTGTTGGACCGTTCTTTTTCAGTTGAATGACCATTGGGCTTTCCCACTCCAACTGATCGATTGGGTAAATGATCCCTGCTGCTAGCATATTGTCAATCTACTTTTTCACTATTTCCTTTTAATTGTGAGCCAGTTTATAAGGCCTCTTCTTTATAGGTCTTGCATCAATTTTGATATATATTTTCATTTCATCCATCTCTTGTACTAACCCTTTTAGGTCTTTACAGGCTTGGGAAAAGACATCCTGGAATTATTTTAATAGGTTAAATATTTCTGTTGTTTGCTCATCATCCGAGTAGTCTCCTATTCGTGCCATTTTTTGGTCGATTATCATTGAAGATGTCGACTTCTTTGGTTTAGACTTTCACGTCCATCCATTATGGTGCCTTGCTTTCATTGATTTGTCGACTTTCTTCTTTAAATTGTGAAAATGATGGCAGGAATTCTGCTACTTTCATCATGTCAGTATCTTCCTTTTCAGTTGATTCTATCTTTAGTATTGTTCTAATTGGTTTTATCATCTCTAGATGATCAATTTTCCATTGAAATATTTTTGCCTATGTATTTTCGTTTTCTAGTCAAACCCTTGTTGACTGAGGTATTTTACTCGACCCAATGTTATTACATGATGCTTTTGGCCAGTTGGAGTTTTGTGTCAACTTAGTTTGGACAGTTGGTTGTATAAATGATTTTATTTGATTTTTTGCTTCGACTAGGTTATTGTGTTCCAGTATGAATCTAAAGTCCTTAATAAACTTTTCTTTAAGTTCATTCCATACACATGTTTCACCTTGAGCTTCTTCCATCTTATACCATTTATTTGGTAAATCGTCAAGTGTGGATGGGAATAGGTGTGGCAGTGTTCGTTCATATTTGTACCCAAGTCTTTTACATTCTCTTTTGCATATATTTATGTGATTTTTAGGTTCTTTTCCTTGTGTGAAGACTGGTATTTGTGCCTGTTTAGTTAGCTTCCTCCCTTTGAATCTTTCGATGAAGTATGTCGAAGTTGTTGTCCAATTTTGTAGACTCGACATATGGGTATCCCACCAAAAAGCTCCTTGACCTGTAAACGTTCCAACTAGGCTTTGTAGTCATCCATGCTCACCTAAGTTTTTGGAGACTTTTTCAATATGGAGGATTGGTGATTCCCTTTCTTTATACTAGATGGTTTGTTTATTTTCTATTTTAATCAATGCTAAATAAGGGTATTCCCTAATTTTTCTTTCAAATATCTTTGGAATGATGGATATGAAAAAGCATTGTTGAGTTGGTTTTTTCTATACGGCCTGAATAGTCCAACAATCTCTTGCTTGGGTTTCATATTTTTCTATTTCCCAATCGTATAGTTCTGCATCCAAATTATATCCGACTGAATATGGATTTCCTAGGTGAATTTATCCATAAATATTTGGCTCAATATAGTATTTGTTATTCTCTATCTTGTAAAGTTGTCGAATGTCGACTTCTTCATCTATTGGTTCAGTCCAAGGTTCTCCTTGAGAAGGATGAATGGGGACAATTACTTTTTGTCCATTTTCTTTGAGTTTTATATGTTCTTTATCTGACAAGATCGACACCTTCATCTTCCTATCCCATGGTCAGCCTACCAAAGCTGGGAAAGAGATGGATCCTTACTTAGGGTCGATAATTTCAAAATCGACTTTCATGGTAATTCCTTTGATGGTCGTGTCGACATTGAGCCATACGCCGATAGGTTAGATCAATCCTTGATCTGCTAACTTTAAATATATGCCTGATTCATTTAGTCATGGTTTTCCCAATTATTCCCATGTATCCCTCATCATAATATTTACTTGGGATCCAAAATCAAGGACAACTTGTCAAATGTGATATCCTTCTATCTCCAGGTCGACAAGTGGATCAACATCACTCTTATCTTTCTGATTTAAGCTACAGATGTTTTTAATTTGTTTCTCCATACTAGGTTTGTTCTTAATATTATATAACAGATCAATAAACCATGTTACCGATTTATCATTGTGTATTAAGTTAAGTATTTCATGTGATACATTCTAATTATCATCAGTTACTTCTTGCCTAAAAAATTCTTGGAACATATTTGAAGGATCATTGTATAATTGTTATTGCTTTATAGGATTAGGATAATCATCTTTGTTTTTTATTTTACTTATTTGTCGATTATCATTAACATTTTTCTTCTTATTTATTTTGTCAAGTATGGTGGGACAATCCTCTAGTGAGTGATTGCCCATGCCACAACTAGTACAAAATTTCAGGTCGGTCTGATCTTTATACTAACAGTATGCATATCGATGGCCTTCCTTATAACATGTGAAACACTAAATTGCTCATCAAGATCGGTTGTCCCAATTTCTATTGAATCGGCCTTGATAAGCAAATCCTCCATGACAATTGTCATATCGACGCTCATATCTCCGACCTTCATATTTCTGATCATTTTTCCCATTCTATTCATTGCTTCTTGGAATGTTATCATTGCTATTCTGTGCAACAGCATTGGTTTGATAGATTGCATGATAATTTTGTCGATTTTTCAGGTTCAAGTGGCAGTCGGTTATTGTACGAATTTTTAATTTGCATATTTCACACCACAAAGATTTTCTATTCTTCATGTTGAACAGACAGTCCTTCATTGTGTGTATCCCATGTTCTTGGAAAATATCACAGAAACATTTCGTTTGGATAAATCAGACATCTTATCGGATGACGTCTTGTCTACAGTTGTCCTTGGTGTGGTCGGTCGTCGAGCAGTTCATGCACTAGATGTCGTGACCTTTGAGGTTCAGTTTCCTTAGTGATTTTTCATAATTTCCAACTTCTCCTCAATATGATTATTGACCAGGTGTGCTGGATAGTCATCGTCCATATCGACCTACAGTGCTTTCGTCAGCACTTCTTTGTATGTTTTAAATGTGTCCAGACTTATATGTCTCAGGATATTTTGTATAAGTCCTGCAAGAAACCATTGAATTAATAGTTGTTCATCAATATTATATTCTAACTGACTCAATAGGTCCTTCCATCGCTTGTCGTAGTCCCAGACAGTTTCTGTAGGTTTATGGACAGTTGTATTCAACATTTTTTCCACTAGATTTTTTGCATATGGTGTTTTGAAAAAAGCATAGAAATTGTTGCTTAATTTCTTCCTTAGTCGCATTAGGTGTCTTCTTGGTATATTTCATATACCAAGTCAGTGCTCGCTTCCGCAAGGCACCAGCAAACTGTGCCATTTTTTGTCTTCACTAGTTACAGCATTAGCATCCCATGTCAATTCATAGATGAACCAATGTCGTTTGGGATCCTCACCACCCTCATAGATGGGGATGTTTTTTGCATCGTCCCCCATGTTGTCGGCGTTAGCGCCTTCTTCTGGTGGTGGTGGGATATTCTCTGCGATTCTGTGTTGTTCATAGCTAGTTTCGGTGGAACTCTCATTCCCGTCGGAAGTTTTATTTATTGGTTCCTCCTCGACAATTAGTCGGACCAATTTGAATTTCTCTAATGATGTCCAAGCTAATTTCTGTAGCTCGGATATTATCCTTTGTGATTCAAATTGTTCTGTGTTTCCTAAAGTTGTGTTTGGCAAGGGGGGTCCTCCTTCATTGCTTGGGTAGAGTAGGTTGGTACTTCAGTTGGCTGGGTATGATTGGAATGTGATCCAGTTTCCTTCCTCAGGTCGATGAATTACCAGATGATCAACATCATTTCCTTCGTCGTCTAGTTGGCTCCATACACTGAACTCACCAGCTCGTATCCTTAGGTCTTCTTCGACAATGGCCTGTACTTGGGCACTAAAGTTTGAATTTACTGGAGATAGAGGTATTACCTCCTAGGGTATATCAATATGGAGAGCCTCACGTTGCTTAATACATAATTTTTCCTCCATTTGTGACACTTCTTCCTCATCGACGCCCTCTTCTTGTTGGTCATGACCCAACTCTGGCAGATTTCCTTCATGTTCAGTCACCTTGGAACTCATTCTTCTCTGTACCACAATGGAATGCTCTCTATGTTCCTCCCTTCTCTTCTACCTCTTATCTCTCTCTATTTTATGCAAATCCGGAGTGCTTGTGTGCATCACTATCTGAATTATTTCTTTCTTGTCCCAACTTTTCATTGCTGGTGGTTCCTTCTGCAGTTGACTAGAACCCTTCAACTCTACCCTGAAACATGACCAACTACCCCCCCATATCCTACCTGATGCTTTAGGAAGCCCATATAGTTTTGTCATTTTTTTCAAGAAGTACTTCCACTCCCTTTCTGCAATAAATTTCTCCCATGCTTTCTGCTTCTTCGCCTAGTTAGTATTTGGTGGTGGTTCAATCAGTGATGGACGAGGCTCGACAATATTCCCTAATCCCTTGTCGATTAGGAATTTAAACAAAAGGGTTGGCAATGAGCATAGAAACTACTCAGTGAAATTGTTATAGAATCTTGCTCCGATACTCTTGACAAAGACTCTTTCTTCCATAGCGTGGTTTGGACAGAAGTCGTCTACAATTTTCTCAAACCACTCCGACAGATTCGTTCTTCCTCCTCTTATCAATTTCTGGAGGAACTTGTGTTCCTTAGTGTCTACTGGATTTTTCATCTAGTAATTTCTTCAGAAATTGAGGCACCAATTCTACAAACTTTTCATGTGTTTTAGTGAAGAATTTCTCCTTTTCCTGGGAAATAGTCAGCTTGTTTCTTTGAGCATAATTCTGTAGATAGTTTGTGATCTTACACTCCCACCAGTCCTTAATCTCTTGCTCTGATATCATATGTTAATGGTCCTTTCATCTGTACGTGTACTACCGTTAATAGAACCAATTTTGTAATCACTCAGATCACTAAGTTACCAATAATACACATATGATTCATATAATCATCACAGAGGCAAGAGACAAGAATAGTCGGTTGAATTAACATCTTATATTACTCAAAACACATATGGGTTCATACAAATATCAAATCAAACCAAGTTTGTATCTGGCTCAACAGCCTATTATATATGATTACAAAAAATTTATGAATAACTACCTGTAGGTTCAACCAACTGACACGACCTATGGAGGACAACTTAATATCTAATTAGTCAGCTAACTAGTCTAGTTGGTTAACCGACTAGCTCCTCCAACATACCCTGATCAAATATCAATGTTTGAAAAGTATTTGGCACCTCATAGCTCATCCATTAATTCATTAATCCTGGGTATGGGATACTTGTTTTTGATGGTCTTCTTGTTGAGTTCTCTATAATCAATACACATCTGTAAGGTGCCATATTTCTTTTTAACCAATACCAATGACGACGTAAATAGACTAGAACTCCACCGAATATATCCTAGTTCTAGTAATTCCATGATTGTCTTCTCGATATCGTCCTTGTATATTTTGGGATGTATGTATGGAGTGGTTATGACTTCCTATGTACCCTCCTCCAAATCAATTATATGCTCAAATCCCATATCTGGTGGTCGACCTGCTGGAAGATCTCTAAATACCCTCTCATGTTTATGCAATAGTGCTTGAATATCCATTGGATGTTGGGCGTTTTTATCTGTAGGTTTTCTAAAAGTGACAAGGGACTCTACTTACCATTCTATGTCTCCCCATCTAATTATGAATTCCATTCTTTGTGATGATACTGGTTTTGGGGGAATAAGTGTTCATGCCCCTCAAAACTACCCATTTTCCTTCCTGCCCCTGGAATTCCATTTCCATTTCCCTGTAATATGTAGTATATTTTCCTATTGAATAGATCCTTTGGACACCTATTACTACATTTGTATCAGCCACATTCACCACATAAAATGAGTCTGTCATATTGTAGTTCCCTAATGTGACATTCATCTTGGGTATCCAATAGTTGCACTCAATGCTATTATTTCTTGCTACCACTATAGTGAATCCCTCAAATTTCTCTATCAGAATACCTTGCTTAAACACCCATGCCGCATCAATGAAATTGTGGGTTGATCCCCCATCAATTAGTAAACCTAACTTGTGGCCCTGTACTACTCCCCTGACCCTGAGAGTATGAAATCTAGGTACTTCGAATAATGTCGCAATAACTCCCTCTGCTGCTTCTCCTTGAAGTGACTCTTCTTCTACTACCCTCAATTCCTCTGTTGTTTCATGTTCGGATTCCTCCCCTTCACTTTGAGTAGACCTCTATATAGTGGGATTTGGATTTCCCTGAGCACCTATGGCCTAGAACCCATGGTTCATGACAAGTGAAACAAAATCTCTTCCATCTCAAATCTTTCCTTGTGCCATTGTCCAACCAATTTTTATTTGGCAATTCCTATTGGAAAGGTTTTATGTCTTTGTCTTTTACTGGGAAGTTTGTCTTAAGTGAAACCTATTCTTCAGAATTGAATATTGTATATCTCTGGCTCTGTTGATCGCATCCTGTAGAGTCGATTGTTTGTAGGATTTCTCCCACCCTCATAGAGGTTATGTCA
Organism: Pseudotsuga menziesii; assembly: GCA_001517045.1. Classification (NCBI taxonomy): domain Eukaryota; kingdom Viridiplantae; phylum Streptophyta; class Pinopsida; order Pinales; family Pinaceae; genus Pseudotsuga; species Pseudotsuga menziesii. Next base: position 470,831 of record LPNX010152529.1, on the reverse strand, counting down.
AGGCCTCTAAAAACAACACAATAAATCTTCTCTCTGACACATTTGTTACCATAACATCAATTCTCTAAAATTATGAGATGAATGCCTCAACAGTACCTGTCTGTTTGAGTTGATCTAACTCTCTAAAGTGTATCTCCATGTTCTTTCTATCAAACCACTACATGAGCCTCTGTGTGAATTCATTGTAGGAAATGATGGTGTTGTGACCCAATGTCACTATCCCATGGTACCATCACTCATGATCCTCTCTGTCTAGATGTAAAGTAGCCAATTTAATGGCATTTGTCTCTTTCATAGGGTTGAGTTGGAAGTAAGTATCCAAATTTTGGATCAATATCCTCGCTGAACCTTTGTGAGTCACGTCAAAATTAGGGATGGCCAATCTTCCCAAGGTTTTATGTAACTCATAATTATGGGTAAATCCTCTGTTAAAGTTTCTTGGACGGTTCCTACTTTTCATATTGCAGAAGTCTAAGAATGGCATTGTTGCATGGAACTCATCTCCCAAATCCCTATACTCCTGTAATTAAGTTCCAAATGGTTCACTAGGTTCTACTGGCATGACTAGTCCTGCTACTGCATCTGATAGGAAATGAGGCATAGTAGGTCAACTGGAAGGTTTGTTATACATATGGGGTGTGTTTTTCATGTTAGTGTAAGCATTCTTCCCACAAATACTGGTGGACCCTCTATCTATGAGTGAAAGAGATATGCAACTATGACCCGGTTCTATGTTAGTGTAAGTCTGTTTATTGCATGCAATACTTCCTTTTGTCCCTTAGTTAGGTCATTCAATGCACTCACAAGATAAGAAATTCCAACCTGTCTTCCTCCTCTCCTATTCCTTTCCCTCTGTCAGAGTGTATACATGTTGGGTCCATACCTGAGTTGGTATCTTCTAACTGGATATCCTCAAATTCCTTCTCCTTAGTGTACCAACTCTTCCTTCTCCTACAGGTTACAAAAGTGTGTTCTTCTATATTCATTTACTTCACATGTTCAATCCCACACCTGGCAATAAACATGCTCTGATACCACTTTAGTATCAAAAATACTGATATTCTATTTTTTTACTATTATGGGGCTTTCTTGTACAATCGAGTCTTGTAAAAATACTGAATTCAAAGGTGCATCCAAGGTGTCGTTCCAATGGGGGCCTAAATTATAGCTGAACTAGGACAAAGATTTGAAAGAAGAAGGTAAATACTTACCACTAATAAAATGTTGTGAGTCCTCCCAAAAAATGATGCATGCATGAGAGTTGGATGGTGGTGCTCCTACTCTGAGATTGATGCCCAGCTGCACATGTGTTCCCTCCTCAGAAAGAAGGTGATTTTTTTTATGAAGGGATGGTCGGATGCTTCCGAAACTTTGTAGGATCATTGGTCTCCACCTGCTAGAGAGATGGAATGTGACATGCAGATATTTGGCCTTCTCTAAGTGCCCTAGCAAATTATTTTTCCTCCTTGGTGCTCACACCCCTTTCCTCACTAATATGTTAATAGCTGCCCCGGATAAGCAAACTAGAAGCTTATAATCACTATATGTCGTGGAATGAGCCTATCGAGGAAGTGGAAGATGACATGCAAAGGAAATAATGTGTTTTGGGGTCTCAATGAATCCTTCTGGGATTCCCAACTGTTTCCCAGTTGCAAAACATGAACTTGCAAATAATCCTTCTGAGTATGTTGGATCATGGAACATGGATGTATAAGGTGAATGTCATTGATAATCCTAGATGGTATATCCTGAAAGAGGCTAGGGTAGATAGTTTCACTATCGAACCCTTGTTAGCGGAAGACATCGTCTTCAACCCCAACTGCTGCTGTTGCATGCTATGTTTCTGCTCAAATACTCCAAAGCAACAATGATGATCATATATGAGTCCTTTGTTCCAATAAACCTTCTTAAATAGATTACCATGCGCTTTTAGGGTTTGTATGTCACTTTTAGGGTTTGTGCTCCACTTTTGCATGCATGCAATTCTAATTTTATGTTGACTTTAATCCTAAAGAAATAAGGCTGCCTTTATCAAACTAATGAATTTAATACTAAATGAGTGTCCCAGTCTGTTCTAGGTATCAAATGTCCTCAGTCAATTCCCTTTTATGTACTACTCGCTCGAACCTATGGGATTGAAGTAGGTTAGCGGGTGTTTTGGTGCTTAATTAGAAGATCACATTATAGGTTCACTTTTGAAGGTATGCAACAATCATTCAATACTGAGATCCCAACAAGCATATGACATCACAAAATTAAGTGTGGGATGTCCTCTTTATCTAGGATCCATTTCTCCCTGGAATGAAAACAATTCCATGTTGGTGAGTCATTATTCAACCAATATTCAATGAGTAATACCTCAATCTAAGCTTGATATCCTATTTTCCATCTCCTGCTTCGATTGAATTATTTCTTACTTCATTGGTGAGGATGACCTCTTGTGGAACTATAAATATGTGGACACTCTCTACTCCTTGGGCTCGCAAGGAGAAGAGATCTTCATATCTTCTAATCTTCACTCTCCAAACTCTTTGCTTGACTACATGGTTAATGGGATGAAGCTATTGATGAATCCATCAACATTTCTCTTCCCAAAGTCCACTCAATGTGCAGTGGTGGAAAAAACTCTTGCCACTAAATGGGATGCTTGACATGCTTATTTTGTACATGTGCTTTTGAATCCTATGCTGGTATGGGGAAGTCTTCTTTCCATTTCTCCACTCAAATCAAATTGGCATGTGTCTTGTTTGAACTTGTCTAGTTGATTCTTCATACCTAAGGTACTTCACTAATAACACATTTCAATCAAATCTATGCTAGTATTAAATATTTTGTGAGTTGTGGTTATATCATGGAATTGGAATGATATTCTATTTCCTAGTTTATCAAGCATTATATCTCTTTCATTCCTCTATATACCAATATTTATATTAGGTGGACATATCAAATCTCTCTCTCTTCTATATATATAGAGATATTTTTATTTATGTTTGTATCTATGTCTAGCTAACATGTGGAATTATTATTTGTTTTAATTATTATATTTAAAAATTGAAATAGAAGTGTAATATGTAAATAGGGTATAATATTGAAATTAAATACAAATTCAAAACCCAAAACTTGTCATTACAAAGATAATCAACTTCTCTTTATAGTCAAAACCCTAATACAAAATGGGAGTCGGTTATCTTTAGTTGAGTCTTCCCTTTATTTTAATATATTTACCTAACTGCCTACTACCTATTAATTATGTAGCACTGTTCACAATTATTATTTTACATTTTCCTCATTTTATGCACCATTTCTTAATCGTTTAGAGGGAAATCATCCCCGTTTTCCACCCGATTTAGGAAGAGAACTAAATAATATGAAAGTGCTACCATAGAAGATATCACTGATCATACCCAAACCACCAAGAATAATATGGTGGGACATGTGGAGATGAGCACAGGACTAATAATATATAACGACCAAGTATGGAGCTACACTTATAACCTCGATATTGAGTGCTTATTCATGATAGCTGTAACTACTAATTTTTTATGGAGAAAATACACCCTAAGAGTGAAAATAGGGAAAACTGTACATTTGTAGAGACTAGTGAGAACACTGCAATAAAAGATCAGAAGGGAATTTGGGCACCACCACATGATGTATTAATCTTTAATTTAATGTCCATATCCTTTTTGGGTTGAAATCAAATAAACTCATGTGTGATAAGATTGCATTCCCATGCCATTGAATCACTAGTTTCCATGACTTTAGCTTCAATCTTGAAGGAGTCTTGTATCATATTTGTATGAGGTCCGAGTTTGATTATTTTTTGACAGACATATATGATCAGTTACTCTCTAATTTCATGTCCATATTCTCTGTGATTCGAAATCCAATAAATCCATATGTGAAACTCTTGCAATTCCATGCTACTAATTCACTAGTTTTCATGTATTTGACCCCCATACTGAATGAGTTGTATACCAAAATTGTATGAAGGGATTTATATGGTTTTTAATACTGTTATGGAATCCATTGGTATTTTTTATATATTTCCTATATGTCACATCCTAATATGAACCTTTAACTCCACCCTTTATATGTCAAAATCGAGCTAGTTGTGCAATTTCCCCATAAGCAATTTCACTTAAAATTACGCTACAAATAATGAAGACCATAATCCATTTGAATAACTTAATAAACATGATCAAGGACATTCATTGATGTCTTATACTCATTCCCATACTCTGTTCTTAAATTTAGGAGGGTCGTACTTAATTTGGAGAGCTAGTTTGGCCATCACCCTCGGGGGGATTTGAACACAATTTCCTAGTAATTTTGGTCGTTTTTTCATTAGCCCAAAACAAGTTTGAAGAGTTATAAAGACTGATACAAAGTATAAATAAACCATCTTGGGATGTTTTAATACTAACCATACCATTTGGTGAAAGTTGGAACCCTCTAGAGTCATGACTAGTTAAGCTCGAATTTTTCCCAATTTGTGCATTTCTTCAAAATTTCCAAAAAGGGACATTAAAATAAGAAAAATAGAAGGTGATAATAATTCTATGCCATGGAATGAGCCCATCGAGAAAGAGGAATCCAACATGCAAAGGAAATATTTGGTTTTGGGGTCCCACTAAATCCTTCTCGGATTCCTAGCTGTTACCCAGCTACAAAACGTGAACTTGCAAATAATCCTTCTGGGTATGCTGGATCATGAAACACGAAAGTATAGGGTGAATTTCATTGATAAACCTAGATGGTCTATCCTGAAAGAGCCTAGGTAAGACAGTTTCACTGTCAAACCATCGTTAGTTGAAGATGTTGTCTTCAACCCCAACTGTTGCTGCTGCACGTTGTGCTACTGCTCAAATACTCCAAATCAACAATAATAATCATAGATGCCTCCTTTAGTCCAATAAATGTTCTTAAATATATTAGCATGCACTTTTAGGGTTTGCATGTCACTTTTAGGGTTTACACTCCCTTAAAATCTTAAACACACCCAACGAATGAGCTAGACTCCTTCGTTATTCCCTATTCTAAGTGGTTATCAAGCAAATTTTTTATTATTTCTTTCACTCAATCAACTGCCTCTGTCTCTATGGGTGATGCTCTTTCCACCCTTTCCCCTTCCTTTTCTCTCGGTGGTTCTATTGGGTAAAAATAAGATCACTTGCACTCGCCTTTGCGACTAGGATTTCAACCTATGAATTTGATTATGTAGGATGGGATGATGGAAATTATGTGACCTTTTTTCTTATTATGATCTTTTTTCCACCGCTCACCCTTATTTATTTGCTTCATCCAAGTGAAATTTCAACTTTATAACTGCATCATATAGACCTTTTAATGGAGGATGTTAACTATATATTGAGGAGTCAGCTTCCGAAAATTAAAAAGTTCCACCCAAGTTCCCACTTATTACATGGTATTGCATATTTTTTAGCACATATAATAACCCCCTTAACCCTTAATATGATTCCAATATATTGGTCCATCAGTGAATCCCCCATGAATAATTATTGGTCTCAAATGGACACCAATTGTAATATTAATATTTAAAAGTAAGAGTTTATATTTTATCTCACTCTTTTTAACATTTATATCAATAAAATTAAGGCATGCTTAGAAAAGAAAGCATTGCAAGATGATTGCGATTAACATGGTCGAACTCATTGAACTTGTTTTATACAATATAAAATTAATAATTGTGATTGTCTTATACAATATAAAAGTAATAGATCTGATTGTTTGATTGTCTATCTTATATTTTTCTAATTAGCACCATGATAAAAAAAGGAACATTCTAACATATTCCATAACAAGTCGAGGTCTTAGGTAATACTTTCAAGTATACGCTTTATGTACCTAAACATCCATATAGAAAAATGGTCATAATGTTAAATGAAAGACCATGTGAATTAGAATAATTACGTTATTAAAGAGTAAAAATTTCCTAGCTTAATTCAAGTGAGCTTCGTAGTAATGAAAAACACACAATATAAAACTCAATCCTATTTGAATTTTTATCCTAAGTTATTTATAGACATAATAATCTCACTTTACGCACACTAGTTAATCATATATTAATGACATGACCACATTACATGACCACATTAGAAAATTAATAACATAAATTGCATCTACCCATTATTGTACCAATCAACCTTATTAAATGGAATTTAACTTCATTACATAACCAATAACCATCACACATCTATTAATATCTTGAACTGATTCACACAATAACCCATCAAAATAATTAACATGGAATTCAACATAGCATACTACACCATGATCCTTTCCATCGAAGTTTGACATGGAGAATGAAGAATTGCACATTATTAACCCAAAGAATATGTCATCATGAAAACAATGGCGACTTTGAATGCATTTACTTATGGTCTACATGGAACTTGAAGAATATAAAATTAATTAAAAAAATTGGACAATCAAATCAAGTGTAACTCTTTTTTGTTAATTTTTATTTAATATGAATAAGTATTATTTTTTGTTCAAGTGTGAGTAATGTTTTAGTCTATCTAGGTGCAATTCCCAAATAATCCTCTTCAGTGTGTGTGAATAGTCAGTTATCTACATCCAAGCACTGATGTCGTCGCTGCCGCAATAAGAAAGATGCGCGTCTATCATTATTGAAATTCGCAAATTTGTAATCCTTGGAACTTACATTTAAGCATTAATTTTGTGTAATATGGAGGTTTTAAATGTTTATTTTCTCATGTTTTCTAATTTATATTTATATTTCAAACACATGTGCATAGATTTCCACCAAACAAGAGAGAAGAAGAGGCACACGAAACCTTCAAACATTTTATAACTAACTCTATGTACCGTAAGATGAAACGTGAATGAGAACTTGATATTGTACAAATGTTTGAATTCTCTCTAAGAGGATAGGATCAAGAAAATATATTGTATTCTCTATGCATTGTTTCATTATGAAATAACAACCATAATCATCCTACATGTGAATTGAGAATACTAGGTTTTTCTACAATGAAATACTATCTCTTAAAAAATTCACTAGATTTGTATCGACAATAAACCATGCACATGGAAATTAAAATACTCCATAAAAATCCATTCCATATATATTCACTGAGGCATTTTCATGGGCCATTTTCACAAAGGCATTTTCATCGAGTATTTTCACTAAGGCTAGGTATTTTCACTATGGCTAGGTATTTTCATGGCATACAAAAAATATTCAAAATAGGTAAAAACATTCAAAATGAATATAAAATTTCAGCATTAATATAAATAAATCAATTTATTTTCATAAATAAGAATGGAAATCACATTACTCAAGTGCATACAATGCTTTACATATATATGATTTTAAAACATTCAAAGATAACCAATCAAATGGATTTGTAAGAAAAACAAAAAGAGTGTTTTACACTGAGTCAAGATTTAAAGAAATCCTCAATATCAACTTTCTTCCCTTTATTTTTCTTACCTTGGTCCATTATTTTGGTGATGGATCTATAACTAACATATTCAAGTCATCTTCTGAAGACCCGTTATTCGCCAAAGGAACCTAATCCTTATCTGAATCAAAATTCTTAGTCTCATGTGTTGTTTTCATTCCTCTTGATGACATGGGGTTCACTAGTGAGGAAATATCATATCACGTCCATTCATATTGGGATTTTGAATGAATACTCCAAAAAACCTTAAAAATATATTTCCATGTATTAAAGGGTTAACGGGGGGGGTTTAATTTGAAATAGTAATATAAATATTGGGGGTTTCTTTATTTGGATGGGATGAGGAATAACCACCAAATAGTGGGATCGATTCATACCTCCAAATCATGGGATCAATTCATACCTCCAAATTGTGTGTTGGATTCATATAATTCCTATTTTTTGCTAAGGAATAACCTCCAAATCGTGAGCTATATTCATACCTCCAAATCACAAGATGAATTCATGTCATTTGTAATTGTTGCTAAGGAATAACCTCCAAATTGTGGGTTGGGCTTATACCTCCAAATCATGGACTAGATTCATATTAGTCCTGGTTTCTTGAGTGCTCAAGTATTATCATCTTTCCAACCTTGTGTTATTGGAGAAAGATCAAAGAGGTGTTCAAGTCAAAATGCAATAGTTCATGCATGTTTTTGTGTTGAAACAAACACTAGAATGAGTTTTCCTTCCTTTTCAGGTTGAGTTATGATGTGGTCCTTGGATTCATCATTTCTTGTATTTGAGATTGAAAAGTTGGCAATATTATATAAAGGGGGTGTTAAAAATGGGTTGGTAAAAATGGATACCTACAATCTCTAGTTAAATTAGGGGTTTTCTTAATTGGAAAGGTATATTTTGAGGGGGGTTCAAAAATACAATTTTAGGAGGAATTTTGCAATAATTAGTGAAATTAGGGACATTATTTAATATCCTTTGAATGTTCGTGCTATATAAAATTAATTAAAAAAATTAATATATGGCACGTTAGGGACATTCTACATGGCACTTGAAGAATATAAAATTAATAAAAAAAATTGGACAATCAAATCAAGTGTAACTCTTTTTTATTAATTTTTTTTATAATTAATATGAATAAGTATTATTTTTGGTTTAAGTGTGAGTAATTTTTTAGTCCATCTAGGTGTGATTCCCAAATAAGCCTCTTAGTTGTGTGTGAATAGTCAGTGATCTAGACCCAAGCACCAATGTCGTCGCTACAAATAAGAAAGTTGCGAAGTATTATTATTGAAATTTGCAAATTTGTAATCCTTGACACTTACATTTAAGCATTCATTTTGTGTAATGTGGAGGTTTTAAATGTTTATTTTCTCATGTTTTCTAATTTATATTTATATTTCAAACACATGTGCATAGAGTTCCACCAAACAAGAGAGAAGAAGAGGCACATGGAACCTTCAAACATTTTATAACTAACTCTACCTACCGTAAGATGAAACTTGAATGAGAGCTTGATCTTGTACAAAAGTTTGAATTCTCGCTAAGAGGATAGGATCTAGAAAATATATTGTATTATCTATGCATTGTTTCTTCATGAAATAACAACCATAATCATCCTACACGTGATTGAGAATACTATGTTTTTCTACAATGAACTACTATTTCTTAAAAAAATCACTGGATTTTTATGGACAATAAACCATGCACATGGAAATTAAAATACTCCATAAAAATTCATACCATATATATTCACTGAGGCATTTCATGGGCCATTTTCACAAAGGCATTTTCATCGAGTATTTTCACTAAGGCTAGGTATTTTCATGGAATACAAAAAATATTCAAAATAGGTAAAAACATTCAAAATGAATGTAAAATTTCAGCACTAATATAAATAAATCAATTTCATAAATAAATAAGAATGGAAATCACATTACTCAAGTGCATACAATGCTTACATATATATGATTTTAAAACATTCAAAGATAACCAATCAAATGGATCTCTAAGAGAAACAAAAAGAGTGTTTTACACTGAGTCAAGATTTAAATATATCCTCAATTTCACCTTTCTTCCCTTTCTTTTTCTTACCTTGGTCCATTATGTTGGTGATGGATCTACAACTAACATATGCAAGTCATCTTCGGAAGACCCATTATTCACCAAAGGAACCTGATCCTTATCCAAATCAAAATTCTTAGTCTCATGTTTTGTTTTCATTCCTCTTGATGAATGATCCATAGTTAACACAACCGCTACAAAATAGAAATGCAAAGGTTGTACACTCTTTGCCTCTTTGGTACCTAGGCCTCTCATAAAAAAAAATCTTGTAATAATCTTGGGAATGGAACTATACTACAAATAAGCCTTTAGAGAACAAGATGATCTCACAATTTTGGGTCTAGTTATGATATATACATTGGTGTAGATATTCTTATCATGGATAGAAACCATCAAATCTAGAAATCTCTTTTAATAACACAAATGAAATTAGACTAGGTGCTTATAGATATAGGTTTGAAGGTAAAAAATTAAAAGTTAAATGATATTTTTAAGACTTAAATTTAGAATAACTAAGTAATGTGTGTGAGAATATTTACCTTAAAATTGGGTTGTTCATTGAATTACTCACCTATGCTCTGGAATTAACTCTTTCTCAAAACATTAGTAGTAAGTCACCCATACTCTAGACTTTAACTCTTTCTCAAAGCATTAGTAGTAAGTAGAATTCAGATATTTCCTACAAGGTATATTCATCTAAAGACTTCTCATTTTGTACTCTAAAAACTTCTATGTAATAGAATTAATTTTTTTCCCAAAATGAAATGATTACAAGAAAACATTTGAGGAAGGGTCGAAGGTATTTGTTTTGTGGAAGAGCGTGGCTTTTTAATACACCACCATAATTTCTAGCGTATCCAAACAAATATCGGTCTGGGTGCAATTCCCAAATAAGCCTCTTTGGTGTGCGTGAATAGTCAGTTATCTAGATTCAAGAAAACTGAGAGATCGACCATTTGCAGATTGTGCGGCTATATTCTGCATGTAGTCGGTGGTCATACTAGATCGAACAGTCAGTGGAGGATAGAGGTGGTTGAACCAATTCCAGAGCCCAAGTGTTAATGAGGAGCCAAAGTGTTAGGAAAGTGGCAAAGCTCGAGTGTGAGGACCCACCAGTTTGGCCATACTCATATTCATTGATGTCTAATACTCATTCCCATACTCTTTTCTTAAATTTTAGAAGGTCATACTTGATTTGGAGAGCTAGTTTGGCCATTACCCTTGGGGGGATTTGGACACAATTTCCTAGTAATTTTGGTCTTTTTGTCATTAGCCCAAAACAAATTATCAGAGGTCTAAAGACTGATACAAAGTATCCATAAAACACCTTGGGATGTTTTAATACTCAACATACCATCTCTTTTAAAATTCGGGACCATTTGGTGAAATTTGGAACCCTCTAGAGTCATGATTAGTTAAGCTCGAATTTCGCCCAATTTGTGCATTTCTTTAAAATATCCAAAAAGGGACATTATAGTGGTATCAAAGCATGGTCCTTGCACCTATTAATTAATACCATCCATTGAATAAATTTTGTTAGATATTTCTTGGTTTAATAATCAACCCACCATGCCCACTTTCCTTCCTCCCCTGCCAAGGGAAGAAGAAATTACAGCCAAAGATATCGAAGCATGCTACCAAGGGTATCAAAATTTGAGATGGAATATTCATGAAAGGTATTATTTCCAAGAGTATCTTATAAAGTATGTATTTTTTTACAAGAAGGAAAATGAGAAATCATTAAGCAATAATCAACAATGCACAAGTAAGGAGGAGACCAAGGAGCCACCAAGTTCTATGGGTGATGAAACAGAAAAAGAATTAGATTATGAGGATCGAAAGTCACTCCCAAGTTACTTTGAAAAATATGAGGAAACATCACATGAGAATGAAAAATATTCCCTTGAAACTATAGAATATCATTCCGAGACACATTCTACCATGGACATGGACTAAAGGGAATATACCGATGGATGCTTGAACTGTGAAGGAGTACCTACCGATGGGTGCTCACAAGTCTAGGATGGTGACATATATATCAGATTGGAAAATGTTATTTAAATAAAAATATATCATAATAATTAATATGAATACATTGTGAAAGATAATCAAGAACCAATATCAAATTCTCCATCACCACTTGAGCTTCAAGAAGTTGATAAAATCAAGTAGAAATAAGAAGAGGAGGTTTGGTATCATGAACCATCCTTAATTGAAGGGTATTTTAAGATGAATGAAAGGGATATCCAAGAGGCCCTTATCATACTCCATGACACTCAAGCATTGGTATCAAATTATTGTTTGAAATTTTCTTCATTGGAGCAGCCATCCTTCCTTGAAGACATGGAGAAGATTCAAAGAGCAATATGAAACGTCAAAGTTAATTTCATGTCTTTGATTTTTTATAGAAAAAATTACATTGATATTAGTGAATAGTTACATGAATCCTACTTGAATAATAATGAATATATTCATAAGCTCAAATTCAAAATGAGCAACTTCTTGAGAGGTTGCAAGATACTTGTTCTTCCTCCTATGTTTCAGATTGGCATATGGTAAATTGTTTGGAGGATTCTCATGACATGATGGATCATGAGAAACATGAAAATTTTCATGTTCTTGATTTGTTTTAATATTATATTTGTGAGATCCAATCACTAGTTGTGGTGGAAGAGGAACTTGAGTTGCCTCTTAAATACGGGTGCACACTTTTTGAAGAAGTGCATAATTCCACTACCTTGGAACCAATGTATGGGGAAAGTTTTACATTTTTTAGGGAGGTGCATGTTCCTATGCTTATGGAGACTTCACATGCTGAAAATTTTTCACTTTATAATCCTTTGGGTGAGTTGGTTCTTTCTCCTACATCCTACACTTCCAAATTTTTCAGCATTCATCCTAATGAAGTATGGGTGAAAGGTTTCTTTGTTATGGTGCCACATGAAGAGTATCGACTTTCTATCTCTCTTTTTTATTATGACATGATTAGAGAACCACATTCTTTACATTTTCAGCATGATCCCTTTTAAATTATGATGATACACATATACATGGATGCACCTATGGTATTCACTTGAGTCACTTGGAGACTCATGATTTTCCTTTCTCCTTTCCTAGTCCATTTGATGTTGGAGGAATTTCATCCCACACTTGGGTGAAGAGATATATGATTGAAGAAAATTATTGTTGGAAACAAAATCCTCTCTTATTTCATGATGATATACATATTCATGGGTGTATTGATGAGACTTCTTTGAGCCACTTGAAGTCTTCATGTTTTCTTTGCTCCTTATTTTGTTCAAATTTTGGTGGAGGTTCTTCATTCACTTCTTGGATGAAAGAACACATGGCTGATTATATTGATGCACATTATATATTTTTGGAGCATCATTATGGGACATGGGATGCTCACCTATTTCATTGGGGAAGATCTGATATAATACTTGATGCTTGTGTTTATGGGCCACATGGTGATCTACTTACTTGGATGTACAAGCACTTTCGTGATTCTTTGATGAGGTACCTTCTTGATGTACATTTGTATGATGTTTTTATGTACTTTCATGATCTATATTTTGTACTCATAATGTTTGAAAGGGTTCAATACAAACAATGGGATCCCAGAATTGCTAGTTTTCATCTCACTTGGAGTAGCAATTTGGTTGTTGGTTTGAGAAAGAAAACCAACCTTCAGTTATTTGAGTTCATCTTTGTAGAACAATGTTCCAGTTTCCTATGTGGGAGACCTTTTGATAGATGGATTCAATTTTCACATGCTTGGTTTTCATGGAATTTCATCATAGACATTTCACACCATGTATGTATCAGGATCATATGGGACCTTGGGATCATTTTTGGTCTCATTGGTTTCAATTGTGGGGGCAACAAGCAGCATTGGAGATTTATTCACCACTTGAGAATATTATTGTAATCAGAATAGTGCAGCAACAAGCGTGGTGATTCCTCTTTGAAATTTTCTTGGAATAATAAGAAACTCAAATTTTGGTAACTTAACACCAATTTCAAAGAATTATACAGAAGCAAAACGGGGTGAAAGTTCATAAAAGGTTTCCAAAATATGGAGGTAAAGATTATTTGCACAAATTTGGTTTTTATGGATTTGATTAATCCTTTTGGTTGTAGTGGTGATGTTATAGGATATATCAATATGAAAAATACACATCTCTTTGATTTTGGGAGCAAAAAATTGCAATACATGAGTGCCACTACTAAAATTGCAGCTAAAGAAAATTAATGATCAGAACCATAACATAGCACTTGGTGCAAAGGAAGGAGTACCAAACCAGGATACCACTACGGAATATGAAAAAATATTACAGAATACAAAATTTGAATTGCTTGAGGACAAGAAATATTGAGTGGGGAGGATTTGTCATGTCCCCAATTAAATAATTTCCAAATAAGACTATTTGCAAATAATGTTTCACCAACCTACTAGTTCCCTAGGTTGAGATGGAGACATAAATTTTGTAATAAGGGGATATGAGACACAAAAGGAATTTATTTTACCATATTCACATTTAAATGGGTCACATAAATGATAAATGCTAAGAAAATAATGTGGCATGGGTTAATGAAGACACTTGGAAGCTTGTGAAGACTTTGGGTGACTAGATTCCCCGCACACTTGGCATGATATTCATCCAAATTAGAAAAAATGGGGAAGGTAACATTATTGCATGGTAATTTGGGGTAAAATATCATATAATGAGCCAAGGAATTCAAATTGGTAAAGGAGGGTAACTCCCCTGGAAGAGGAAGAGACTAGAAGACAATGTGTGCCACTTGGAAGGGGATTCTATTCACTCTATGACAACAAATGATGGAAGATTCTATGACAAGTATGAAAAAATCAGACCTAATTGCTGACATATGAAAAATATGACATGTCATGGATACAAATATCCACCAAGAGGTCAAATTTTGTAGTTATAGGCATTCATTCGAATTGGGGAAAGAATTGGAGCATGAAGAGGAAGCCAACTGTCATGAGAGTTACTAAACCACTAAGATGAGTTGGAGGAAGCTCATGGAAGGAAATTCAACCTTAGGAGGAATCATGAAGTTAAAAAAAAATATTTCATGAGGAATGAGAATATATTTTTATCATTTGTTAATTGGCCTTTATCATTTTTGGAGAGCTTTTTGCTTGTCCATTGCACGATGAGTGCACACTTACCCTACTAGCGAACCAATTTTGACGGAGTTGGATTCCTTTCAAAGTTGGTTGATGGAGAGGCCATTAAGAACTCTTAGGGAGATTACTGAAGTACTTTTATTTCAATTTTTAAACTCCTACATTCCAACTCTCATCGATCTCCCCATTCTCTCATTCCTTCTTCTCCATTTCCCCACACTCACAATTGATGGCACACTTATTGGAGTGATTCTTGCGCCTTGATAAGGATAGTTGACAAAAAATATTTGATGTATGATGTATGGCTCTGTAATATCATATCCATATGCTATGTAAGTCTAAATATCAGAAATACATGTATGAAATGCTCGCATTTTTTATGCTCGTGAATAACTAGCTTTCATGGATTTGGCTTCAATATTGAAGTAGCTTTAGAGTCAGATTTGTATGAATTGAGTGATGTTTGGAAATCCATATATGATGTATTAATATGTAATTTAATGTCCATATCCTATCTAGTTCTAAATCCAATAAACTCATGTGTGAAAATATTGCATTCTAATGCCATTGAATCACTAGTTTCCATGACTTTAGCTTCAATCTTGAAGGAGTCTTGTATCATATTTGTATGAGGTCTGATTTTGATTATTTTGTGACAGAAATATATGATGTGTTACTCTTTAATTTCATGTCCCTATTCTCTATGGGTATAAATCCAATAAATCCATATGTGAAACTCTTGCAATTCCATGCTACTAATTCACTAGTTTTGATGTATTTGATCCCCATACTGAATGAGTTGTATACCAGAATTGTATGAAGTTATTTATATGGTGTTTAATACTGTTGGGGAATCCTTTTTTATTCTTTATATGTTACCTATATGTCACATCCTAATATGAACCTTTAATTCCACCTTTCATATGTCAAAATCGAGCTAGCTATGCAATTTCCCCATAAGCAATTTCACTGAAAGTTACCCTACAAATGATGCAGAAAAAAATCCATTTGCATAACTTAATAAACATAATTAAGGATAGTCATTGGTGTCTGATACTCATTCCCATACTCTGTTCTTAAATTTGGGAGGTTCATACTTGATTTGGAGAGCTATTTTGGTAATCACCCTCGAGGGGATTTGAACACAGTTTCCTAATAATTTTGGCATTTTTGTCATTATCAAAAAACAAGTTTTAAGAGGTATAAATATTGATAAAAAGTATAAATAAACCACCTTGTGATGTTTTAATACTAACCATACCATCTCCTTTCAAATTCGGGACCATTTGGTGAAAGTTGGAACCCTCTAGAGTCATGACTAGTTAAGCTTGAATTTTGCCCAATTTGTGCATTTCTCCCAAATTTCCAAAAAGGGACATTAAAATAAGAAAAATAGAAGCTGATAATCACTCTATGTTGTGGAATAAGCTCGCCAAGAAAGAGGAATCCAACATGTGAAGGAAAGACTGGGTTTTTGGGGTCCCAACGAATCCTTCTCATATTCCCAATTGTTTCCCACCTGCATAACATGAACCAGCAAATAAACCTTCCGAGTATGCTGGATCATGAAACATGGATGTATAGGGTGAATTCCATTGATAAGCCTGGATGTTCTATCCTAAAGGATACCATGGTGGATAGTTTCACTGTCAAACCCTCGTTAGCTGAAGACGTCGTCTTCAACCCCAGGTGTTGCTACTACTCAAATACTCCAAATCAACAATAATACTCATAAATTCCTCCTTTAGTCCAATATCCCTTATTAAATAGATTAGCATGTGCTTTAGGGTTTGAATGTCACTTTTAGGGTTTACACTCCCTTAAACCCTTAAACACACCCAACAAATGAGCTACAATCCTTCCTTATTCCCTATTCTAAGGGGTTATCAAGGAGCTTTTTTATTGTTTCTTTCACTCAATCAACTACCTCTATCTCTATGGGTGATGCTATTTCCACCCTTGCCCCTGCCTTTGCTCTCGGTGGTTCTGTTGGGTAAAAATAAGATCACTTGCACTCACCTCTGTGACTAGGATTTGAACCTATAAATTTGATGTTGCGGGATGGGAAGACGGAAGCTATGTGAACTTTTTGCGTGTTACTGATAATTCAAATATCTAAGAAGGATGAAGAAATATTACTATCAGGATGAAACACCTTGAAACAAAATGTATTGTTAGTAGCTTATTCAAATAGCCCTCCCCAGACTGAAGAGTCAATTTTAACGTACCTACAGAAGATCAAAAGGTGATCAAAACAAGAGATGAAAAAACATAGAAACTCTGTCCAAACCAAATATTTTACTCCATATAAATAACAAGGCTCCAAAGCACTACACAACACATCATCCACAAATCAAAGAAACATATGTTTTTTTTTCATTTGCTTCAAAAAACAAATCATAGAAGTAGATAAAAAAATACTATGGATAGTTTTCCTTCAAGTGGGGTTTTCTTGTATGTTACTTGTTTGGACTTATGTCCTTAATTTTGTGCCTTAAAAATAATAGAAAAATAAACTAAGAAAATAGAAGCAAAGTGAAAAAGGAACTTCATGTCTACATATTTTGAAGGCTTAAGAAGCATTAATCAAAGTGGATAATTCAATAATGCTAGTCTTCACTTCTAAGTTTCCAACAAAATGGTTTCAATGACAAGCAATGTTTGTGATTCAAAGCAACCTGAGATCAGACTAAGTACACTAAGCAGTGATTATGGGGAAACATTCCTTCACATAATGTACAAATGCATATCTTCTTGTGTAGTAGGATTAATGGACAAATATGAAGGAGATCCTTGAAAACACCCCTATGGATTGATTAAAAGAAAAACTTGAGGCATGTGTTTCAATGAAAGAATTAGAGTTGTTGTGTGATCATTTTAGAAAAGAGATATTCAGCCTATTGATATTGCAGATTTAAAAATATTGATGCATAACTTCATGCAGTAATTAATCTTGGCACTAAGGTCAAGAGAAATGTTTGCACACTTTTCAAGGAATTTGGGGACCTTATTAATGAAAGACTTCAAGATTTCTTTATAACTGAGTTGGCACTACATAAGAATTGTTGAAAACTAATTTGTGGAACATAATTAACAAACTACTTGAAGCACTGATTTGGGGTAGAGTTATTTGCAAATTTGAAGTAGTATTTTGGAAATGTAAAAGGTGTTCTTTCTCTTGCCTAGTTTTTGGTTAAGGGGTGTTTTCAAAGGCATGATCATGCCATGGTGAAGTTTCATAAGGTTTGAACTAGTTAAGGTGAAGTTGCATAAGATTTGACCTAGTTATGGTGAAGTTGCATGAGGCTTGAAAAAAGTATAGCCAAAGAACATTAGGATTGGATCGAGATGTATACCAACTCTTTAGCGAAGTTATTATAGACAAGAAGAAGGTTCCATATATAAGAAAATACTCATGGCATATCCTAGTCAATATTTCAAATCACTGTGACAAGCATGTACCTTCCAAACATATAGAATGATGTACTAACTCACTATGAAGAGAAAAGGTGTTTTCATCTCTTCATATAGAGAACATCGTGATAACATCTTGATATTATATATTGGTATACACTATAATTTTTATCTAGATTCTTTTGCAATAAGAATAGAAAATCGTTGAAAGCCCTAAACTAACAACACATGAGTCTATTGTAAAGAAAGATAAACAAACATTGAATGTAATCCTAGATGGATAGTTATGTTCTTTTTTCTTTGCATATGAAGAGTGGAAACAACTAATGATAAACAAGATTACCTTCCCTCTCATTCCAACAACATGGATAACTTTCAGCTGGGACGGATATTCCTCCAAGTCCAATATCTAAAAAAATGAAAGTGATGAAATAACATCAGTCTGTAGTGATATATAGTATGGATGATGCTGACATACAATTGTAGAATTATTACATAAAATGAAAGGCTTGTTTCCAAGCTGTAAAATGCATATGATAAGAATATTGTGACATTGGAATTCAATGACTATAGGACACATAACCTAAACCCTTAAACCCTTAAACGCACCCAACGAATGAGCCCGACTCCTTCGCTATTCCCTATTCAAAATGGTTATCAAGAAGATTTTTTACTATTTCTTTCACTCAATCAATTGCCTCTATCTTTGCGGGTGATGCTCTTTCCACCGTTGCCCCTTCCTTTACTCTCAATGATTCTTTTGGGTAAAAATAAGATCACTTGCACTCGCCTTTGAGAATAGGATTTGAGCCTATGAATTTGATGCTACAGGATGGGATGATGGAAATCATGCGACCTTTTTGTTTGTTACTGATAATTTTTCGACTGCTCACCCTTATTTCTTTTCTTCATCCGGGAGAAAATCCAACTTTATAACTGCATCATATAGATCTGTTAATGGAGGATCTTAACTATATATCGAGGAGTTAGCTGCCAAAAATGAAGAAGTTTCACCTAAGTTCCCACTTATTACATGGAATAAGAAGATCGATCAGTCACATACCAACAAATGTAGTAAGTATAGTTTGGTTCGATGGTCGTTCACTCCATTGCTTTACTTTGTATGCGAAACATAGGCTTTCTTTAAGGAAGTAGTGTAGATCCTCTCCTTCCTTCCAATACAGATTGTTCCTTCCTTTCTTCCTGTGGCACTTCCATAAATCCAGTAAGCTAAAGAAAGGTAATACAAATGAATTCTCTCAGCATCCACCAAGTGAGCTTCCCTACCTTAACTCGCTAAGCTTGCCTTCATTGGATGTGTTGTTGGTGCTGAATCAACAGAAAGAGAGAAAGGGTAAGGGTTGGTTCAATATTTCCAACGCATCTAATGGATTCTGGATGCAGATCCGACCCTCTGCAACTAGATGTTGCTCATGACTCAAAACCCCAATTCTCCCCATCCCCTCTGTAACTACCGTCGAGTTCTGTCAAAACCACAATGCTCCCCCGCTCTTGTTTTTTGCACCGCTTCTCTGCTCTTTTTTATAATAAAACCCCATGAATATTGCATATTTTTTAGCACATATAATAACCCCGTCAACCCTTAATATGACCCCAATATAATGTTTCATTTTTTATAATTATTAAACCCTCAATGTGAAAGGACATGATATAGTATGGGTCCGTCAACGAAGCCCCCATGAATAATTATTGGTCTCAAATGGACACCAATTGTAATATTAATGTTTAAAAGTAAGAGTTTCTATTTTCTCTTACTCTTTTTAACATTTATATCAATAAATCTAAGGCATGCTTAGAAAAGAAAGCATTGTGACATGATTGTGATTAACATGGTCAAACTCATTGAACTTGTTTTTGCGCCGAGAGGCGCTCTACAGCCCAGTATGGGGGAGAACTTGTAACG
The DNA here is from genome assembly GCA_001517045.1 of Pseudotsuga menziesii. Taxonomy (NCBI): domain Eukaryota; kingdom Viridiplantae; phylum Streptophyta; class Pinopsida; order Pinales; family Pinaceae; genus Pseudotsuga; species Pseudotsuga menziesii. Next base: position 450,823 of record LPNX010152529.1, on the reverse strand, counting down.
TTATGTAACGTTGTAACGTTACGTAACGTTGTAATGTTACGTAACGTTACATAGATGTCGGTTATAAAAAACAAAACTTTTAATTATCTTCCAAAATAAATGTCGGCCACAAAAACAATCTAATATGGGTGAGATATTGTAATGTTCCTACCTAACAAAATAATAAAAAATTTAATTATCTGCCATAAAAAAATGTTCGTGAGAAAAACAACACAATATAGGGGAGATGTTGTAATGTTTCTACTTAACAAAATAATGAAAATAAAAAATTGAATTATCCGCAAAAAAATGTTGGTCATGCACATGGTTTTAAAACCATGTGCAAGGCCTCTTAAAAACCCATGGTTTTATTATACATGGTTTAGGAGGGCCTTACAAATGGTTTTAAAGCCATGTGCAAGGCCTCCTAAACAACCCTTGGTTTTGTTGTACATGGTTTAGTTACCAAGGAGCAGGATCGACACACTTTTCAAACTTGTTCTGGGATATTAATGTTATCTTCAACAATATTTAAAACTTCTTTTAACAGAATGCAGGAAATAACATAGATTAACACAATGCAAATAGCAATGACCAACGGTATTATAGTGAACAGTAACATGAAGAGTATATTTGCAGGGCCAAGTAACAGTACATTTATAGAGCCGAATGAATAGTATGCTTACAGACTTGATCAATGACGACCATGACTTTACTATAACAGACGAACAGAAGTAGTTTCTGATCCCAGCTGGTCACTCGAAGTGCAGAGGAAGAGCATACGCTACTTAGTCATTTACAGACTCTTTACAACTTGAGATCACTGTTTTTTATCCCAGCTGATCGCACTAAGGCGCGGAGGGAGAGCATACACAGCGCTTGACACAAACAGAATGCAACCTAGAGCCGAGCGGACTACTTGCTCAAACTTGACACACTAAGAACTTGCAGAGCTCTCTAGGACTCGGGATGTGATCTCCGAATATGATGATCAACAATGAGCCCAAGGGGTTTATTTGTAGTATCTCATCCGGTGTAACCGATGGACACTGACTGGCACTAACCGGTCATAAAGAGATCCGGTAACCAAAACCTACAACTATTAGTCACAACCAAATTATCGGGGTGGAAAGTGGGGACTACCACTTCCATTATCTCGTCCCTTAATTGGCCAGTGGCATTACGGGACCCGAAGAATCATTATGACAGACCGACAATCAGACAACATAAAACAAGGTGGAGCATAGCTGGCCCACGACAGCATCTAAACTACTATTTACACAGCGGAGCTTGTTATCCAGCCCGCGGCGGAATCAATGTGGGGCAAACCTGGCCCACTCAGGCTTCATGAGGCCCACCACTGCTTTCAATCGTATGGGTCACGGCCTTGAAGATACTCCCATATGTCGTCATTTTCTGGGGAGTCGTATCCTTGAGCATCTTGGACGGGAGAATTTGGAACATCATCGTCTGACGGAAGAGAGTATAACCAAGGAGAGAAACATCATTGTATATCGGAACCTTGAAAGATTTCTAACGGTTCATAGATGAACTCTCCGCGGAACTTTGACTCAACCTTGAAGTCCAGGGGAATGTCACGAATAGTTACCCGCGACTCGATGTGGTCTCCTTCCACATTTCTCCGTATTACCTTCTGTTGTACATACATACGATGCTCAAGTGGTTTAAACTCACCTAGTAGTAAGTCACCCATTAATGTTAACTCTGGACTTTAACTCTTCTCAAAGCATTAGTAGTAAGTCACCCATTAGTAGTTAACTGAGAGATCGACCATGTGCAGATTGCGCGGCTGTATGCTGCATGCAGTCAGTGGTCGTACTAGATCGAACAGTCAGAGGAGGATAGAGGCGGATGACCCAATGCCAGAGCCCCAGTGTTAATGAGGAGCCAAAGTTTTAGGAAAGTGGCAGAGCCACTTAAATTAATCTATCCTTTGAAGTATTATATGCAAACCCTATTATAAATTATAGTAATGAGCTGGTAGATCAAGAAGGATCAAATGGAGCATGTCTAGAAGTGACAAGGAGTAATGAGGTACACCTGGTGTAGGCAAGTAATAATAGATAGCAATAAATAAAAACTATAATTTCAATGTGAAAGAAAGACGTCAAACCTGCAAGAGAAAAGAAAGACAAACCGGCTACAAGAAGATACTAATGCCCGTAGATTGAATATAAATACAATATCATTAATGGCCGAGTGGTGTGCAATGCAATGTTCCTGTTAGTACATTTTCTACGTTACCGAACTTATTTTCCTCAAAAAGCTTGCTCATGATCTCCAATTCTAGTGCTATTTGTGGAACCAACCAGAGAAAGGTGGTCTTTTTCTTGGAGTTTCCTGTAGTCCAGCAAAGCAGCTGCTGATTTAATTACCAGCATGATCAATATTGTTCAATTAGGCAGGCTGGAGTCCAAAAATGATGATTACCACTGGGTACTGTTCAGTACTAATTTGCATATAAACAATATGTTAACGCAGAAGAGTCCGTGACAGCTGTTCAAACTTGGAATGCAGCTCCTACCTTCATAAGTACGTCTATTCCGATCTCAATCAATTCATTCATGGACATGCGAATATAATGTATATATTAATAAAGCAAATTCAAACAAGATATCAATCAATTCATGTGGGAATATAATGTATATATTAATAAAGCAAATTCAAACATTACTTGATCTTGATCTTTACAATTGAAGAGCTTGAGCTTGAGCTTCAGATCAAGGAACTTTGATATATAATAACTTTACACAATATGTGTATTTCAAGAAATACATGAGGATTCCCATTAATATTAACATGATAATTCCCTGAAGATCCAATGGAAACCAAATTAATATTAACATGATAATTCCCTGAAGATCCAATGGAAACCAAATTAACCCTCCGCATGAACACATGAAGATCCAATGATGGGAATGGTTTAAGTGCAAGAAGAACATGGATCTGCAGAGAGATGGAGCTGATTTTCTTCATCGGCCTCTTTCTCCTCCTGATCAGGCCGATGAATATTACCAACGCTAAGGAAAGAGAAAAATCCAACACTCAATCCCGCCACGATGGCCAACACCACTCCCCCGTTGTAGGACATGGCCGCCAGCATAAGGAGATAACCCAGCAATGCGTTTACAGCAAATAGCAGAGTTTCCACGGTTTTGATCATAGCGTAACCTCCTCCTCTGGTCTTGATCCACTTCTCTGGCAGCAGCAGATTCAGCATCGATCTTGCGCATGCTCGTTGTTGAGGTACTGATTCCATTGAAATATATGAATTATTACTGTTATTGTAGCTCATCCTTACTAGTGTTCTTATGAGCACAACATATTGATAAAAAACACCCGCCAGNCTCGTTGTTGAGGTACTGATTCCATTGAAATATATGAATTATTACTGTTATTGTAGCTCATCCTTACTAGTGTTCTTATGAGCACAACATATTGATAAAAAACCCCCGCCAGAAACAACACCAAGAGAGAAACCCAATACTGCATAACCGTATGAGTCCTCCATCCATCAAAAAGAATGATCACCTCCTTCGCCCAGTAAAATGTCATGTGCTGCATCGCCATCATCATTCTTATGGATTATTTCTTCCTGTTTGAAGATCACAGATCACCAGAGAGAGTCAATCAAAATCAAAATCAAATTGCTTGCTGAAACATAATTGATACGTACGGACATATAAATAACTCACTAACTGGACTCATGAGGGATAGTATACGAGGGCGGAGTACAACTTAGCTGCATGCATGTAAATCTTTCTTCAAGTGCGTGGATTGCATGCAGTGGTGTTAGTTAGAGTTAGTTTTAAGTGCATGTAAATCAGACTGTTTGTTTGTAGATTGCATGCTTGTGTGCATATTGTTGTTTGTAGATTGTATGCCTGTGTGCATATTGTTGGATGCACTAGAGAAAATAATAGTTACCTTAAATTCATTTTTTAGTGGTGGTTTCTTGGTTACTCTATTATCTTTTAACTCAATATTTATGGTCAAAGTAGATGGGCCATTAAAGGAATTGATAAATTCCCTTTTACTAATACCTCTTTCACTATCGTGCTTGGCTATAAATACAAGCTCTTTTACATTCATACAATTCCAAATTTATTCTCCATCCCTTTCTCCATTTTAGAAACCTATGTATTGAATATAACTACAATCTCTTTTTTTGTACACATGTCTTGCTATACTTTCGTCCACATCATCACCACCACCTTCTTCCCACATGCCCTGAATGTCATGCTCTATTTAAACCTCATCATCAACCAAAGGGGTTATACTATATTGCTATTGTTATTAAAAACAATGCACTTTCATCATTTTTTCCTTTCTTCTTTTCCGGTATTGATTAGTAGTCTTGGCAATCCATCTTTGTTCCCTTCCTTATGTTCACAAACAAATAAAATTAAGATACTTATTCTAAAAGAAATTAAAACAATGGGAGGGTATCTACAAAAGCATTGCATCCTCCTACTCAAAGAAACTAAACAACAATACAATTTGAATAGGCATATGAATCCAACCCCTAGGCGTATTTAATAAACATAAATTATTTAGCTAACAACCACATACTTATCTCTTCATCTATTATTGAAAAAAATTAAACACAAAACTGACCTCAATTTCAAAAACACATATTCACCAAATTTTCCAAAGAACAAATAAAGTTCAATCCTCAAACAGTTCCATACACCAATGAGTGAGGAGAGTACCAAATATCTGGATCACCCAAAAACAATAATCTATAATGAAACTTCCCCTCTAAAATGGTTTCATACTCAAAATGAACAAACTCCCAACAAGACGTGGTAAAAGAATGTCCCAGAAGAGATGCTTCATTGTTTCTAGCCTAAGATACAAGGGGAAATTCCCATTTGAGATAACACATTTTACCAATAATTCCTTAGAAGGAAGGTCATGGTAAACCATTATCCATGTATTCAGAAAGAGGTTATATCAAACCTAAATCAACCACGCGCTATGCATTCTTGTGATCCACTATTGATGTACATCAACAAATACCCATCATCAATTAAGAATAATATTGATATCATTCCACTAATGAAGAAGACAGTACAACCTCCAAGAATTGTACTAGACGAAGAAAGTCCTAAAGATCCACTCCCAATCACATCAAAAGGGTCCAAGCATGTCTACATTCATTTTGAATAGGTCCTCTTAGGGATAAGACTAGTCATTTTAATAATAATAATAATACAAAGAACTCACCTCAATTTCAAAAACATTTTTACACCAAATTTTCCAAAAAACAAACAAAATTGCAACCTTGAAGTAGTTCCAGACACCAATAAGTGAGGAGAGCACCAAATCACTACTAAATCATTGTATGTATCACATTATCACATGCGGTTTCTCTTTTAGATGGCCATGACATTTGAGAGAAAGGATGTTAGGTATTTAGGAATTTTACATTTATTTTCCTTTTAAATATAAGTTGGCATAGCTCATAATTAAGAAGAAGCTAAATGTGGGACCATCTGCACTAAACCAACATAACACATATCACTCACTTTGCACCATTTTGAATTTGTTATGGTTGGCATATTTTTGCATTTGTTCAGTTGTGTTAATTCCTAGAATCACTCTAATTTTTTACACAAGACTTCCACCATTGAAGAACAAAACCCCCTAAGGCAGTCCCTTAGACTGCAAGGCCTTTCCCCTCTCTTGAGGAGTGTATTAGTTCTCAGAGGTGAACTAGGTTGAAAGAGAAGACTCCCAGGCATGGTGAGGCTCAAATTTTAACGATATTAGAGATGTATCGTTAATGAGAATGGAATTTGACTCATTCTATGAATGGTGTCGCTATTTAACAGGTTCATGTACAAAAATTTAGGTGTAAAGATGGATGGCAGAGTAATTCCATGAAATATGGGAAAACAAATAGGAAAATTGAACAAGGAGGAATGATGAAAACAACTCTTGAAAATTAGGAAGCACCGGCAGTTGAATTGCCATGTCCCCTCCCCTCTTACATTAGAACTTAAGGGAGAAACGCGACTTCACTGCTCACTCTAATACCATGATGTCCATGTACCCAAGTGCCCATACACCTGATTGATATGCATAATAATTTAAAACTTATTATTTATTTCCCTTTAAACACAGTCATGTGTCATGTTCATCCTTTAATGTTCATGCTTAAGCATAAACACCACTATAAGAGTCGTTCCATAGCGAACAAATCCACTCTGCGACCAGAAAAGTCATTTCCACACTGAAACTGACTTTTTTGACTTTCGGATTACGATTTCCGACTTCGGGTAGCGAGAATTCTGAAATGTGGTATGCTCACATGTCACTTTTCCGCTTTCCGACTTCGAGTAGAGGAAATTCTGAAATGCGGTATGCTCACTTGTCACTTTTCCTCTTTCCTACTTTCGACCTTCCGACTTCCAACTTCTGACTTCGGGTAGTGGAAATCCTGAAATGGGGTATGCTCAGTTGTCACTTTTCCTCTTTCCAACTTTCGACCTTCTGACCTCTGACTTCCGAGTTTGGGTAGTGGAAATCCATGAATTGACTACTTTCTCTTTCGCTTTCCCAACTTCTGACCTTCCGCTTTCCACATGCCAATACCGGGGTGTGGTAAATAAACTTTTTTCCTTAACCTTTTTTCTATTTTGTTGGTTTCTGCCTTCTATAGCAGGATCAGGGTGCGGAAACATGCACTTTACCTTGACTTTCTCCCCAATTTTCCTCCCTCTGACTTCCTCCTTCTGCAGCCGAGTCTCAGAGAACGGAAAAACACATCTTACCTTAAGATAGCCTCATTTTGACTCTTTGGCTAGGTATCCAACCTCCATTATCAAAAGCAAAATGGAGTAAAAAAATACAAGGCTTATATAGATGCAAAATGCAGGGAAATTTAACAATAGTAAACTCTAATTAAATATTTGTTGAAGCCTTCAAAATATTCAGTACATTCATAAGAAAATACATTGCATAAATAAGAATAACCAGAGAATACTTATCTTGAAGAAGAAGTTGTCCTACAACTAGCTATGTCGTTGCAATGTTCCACCCAACCATAGGCCAGTTGTGTTCATCAATCTCTCAACACAACTACCACCCCCGAGTTGGGCATGATTTCCACAAGAAAATAGGGAACAACAAGCTCACACATAGCCATAACATATCAAACATAGCCATTCCAACATACAGTTGGGTTTATCACACTATCTACCCAAGCCAATACACAATTGGGTTTATCAGGCTATAGGAAAACAAGCCAATACGTTGATGGGTTTATCAGGCTACTCGGCCAAGCCAACTAATAGTTGGGTTTATCAGTAGGAAGTCAAGACAACATTCACATTGAGGACCATCCAAGCCAACTAACAAATGGTTTCATCAGGCTACTCAGCCAAGCCATCTCACTATTGGGTTTATCAAGATACTCAGCCAAGCCAGCTAACAATTGGGTTTATCAAGCTGCCCATCCAAGGATCACACATGGCCAAATGCACATCAAGGCACATCCAATCCAACACACCGTTGGGTTTATCAGGATTCTCATCCAAGCCAATATACCATTGGGTTTATCAGGCTTCCCAGCCAAGATAATATACCATTGGGTTTATCACGCTATCATCCAAGCCAATATACATTTGGGTTTATCAAGTTGATAAGGAAGTCGAAAGGTAGAATGGCCAAGCTAATGGCTCATTCAAAGAGCTAGGTACACCTCCACAAGATCTATATTGCCTCACATCCACAATACCTACACAACCAACTCAAGGAAGTATCCCCTTCTCTGCTACATAGTCCCTCAGGCTATACCTTCCCTTCCAGTGCTCTTCAGGATGTGCATAGAATATTTACCAGCCACTCTTATCCTTTTGTGAGGTTCCTCTCTTCACTAGGTTTATAAAGCCAATTCAGCATCTCTTCCACTCCTAATTATTGCTTACAGTTCATACCCAAACCAGGGTACACATAACAATAAACAAAACGGAGACACAGCAACACAGGGCTCCACTATGTAACACAAAAAAACACTATAACACAAAAACCAGGGTTCCTAGCAAAGGATAGGTGAAGATATACACTTTCGAACACAAAACGAATGCCTCTTCTATCTCTTGCTGCTTCTACAAGATGACACTCCACATGAATTCGAATAATATAGTCGAATTCCTACATGAATGAGGATAACACTATTGAACAACCCTTCTGTGACTCATGATAGTGAAAAACATAATCCCCCGAAAATGGAATGGAAGAATGGCCAAAAGCGTTCTGTGAGACTCTGGAAATGACAAGATGGGCACGCATTCCTGTGATTATTTGCTTCAGAAGAAATAATGCAGCTTCCCCCAGGCTACAGATTTTCTCAGACTGCAGGTTAGCTCAGTCACGAAAACCAACTGCCATGCCTCGCTATGCCCAAGGAATTAACTACCTCAACTGCTCTTCTTGAATAATTGAATGATTGAGTACAGAGGACAAAAAGGGTATATGAGAGCTTGTGGTTTCTCTCATTGACATATAGTCTCACCCTATTGGCTCAAGGGTTTGGATAAATCCCCTCCCTATTCCTTGTGAAATCATGCCCCCATCTCTTTTATTGCAGTGCATAGCTAGTCGTGGTATTTTATTAAATTGCATATTTACATGATATCTTCAAAATATAATATGTCTGACTTAGCATTATAACCATCGGCATCGACCTTGATCGTCGATACACAAAACAACAAATCAAGGGCATGGCCTTGGCCTTGAACTCCTTGCCATGATTTAATACAATATTTACATAATGTACAATTTATCACATGGTTAGGGTCATTTACATATTTCTTAAGCAAAGAAACATGAAAAACATTATGATCTCTAGTGCTAGCAAGAAATGCAAGTCTATATGAAATTGGCCCTATTCTTTCAAGCACTTCAAAAGTCCCACAATATCTAGGTGATAGCTTGGCACATGTAACGTCCCTGACCCTCTGACCAGCGATGATGACGCTATCGAACCATCAAACGTCTGGGAAACTAGCCGCATGAACAAGAACATGCATATAATTCTGAAATAAAATGCTTAAAATAGAAAACATGCAAGGATGCATAATTACTCAACATACAATGGAAGCAAACATACATTCGAGCATCAACATGTTCATCATTATTCATTAATAATAAATATAACTGCAGAGACAAAATAGTCAAGAATATTCATCTTGTAAGAACTCATCCCGCAACCAGCTACGTCACTACAACATTCCACCCAACCATAGGCCAGCGTGCTCATCAATCTCTCAGCAACACTACCACCCCCGAGTTGGGCATGATTCCCCAAGGAGTAAGGGACTAAGCAGGCTTACACATAGCCAAGGATACACAATACATCCAAGTCGACATAGTTGGGTTTATCAGGCCATTAAGGAGATAGGAAAGGCTGAATGCTAAACTGGTGCGCTCATGGAAGAGCTAAGGATGCCTACACCGAAGCTAGACTGACTTCTAAGACACCCACACACACCTGACACTAGGAATCGGTCCCTTCTCTGCTTCACAGTCCCTTAGGCCCTAACTTCCCTTGCCAATGCTCTTCTGGGGTTTTGGAGAAGAAATCCAGCCGTCTAACTCTATCTATGTGGCTCCCAAACCCAGGTTTCTCAAGCATACCTATTGGGACGCAGAAATGTCACTTTTTCATCCACTTTATCTTCCGCTATTCATCACATTTCATCATCCCATTAACCTTTTATCATACCATTTCCATACATATATGTAGGTTTCACCTTATTATTTCCACTTTATTTTATTTTTAGTATTATAAGTGAATTTATGATTAAATATTAGAAAATTAACATGTTTTTCACTAATATCTCAAAGTATGGATGAGCTTTGTAATGTGTAGGAATATGTGAAGGATTAATTCAAAGAAAAGACTTCACGTATATCTCCTCCACCATTTCAAGGAGATAGTTATGTAAAGAATATTCCAAGGAGACGATCATGGAGATTTAGTTGAGAGACATGTGGAGAATTTGTGAGAGATATGTGGAGGATTTGAAGGGATCATATCTTGTAATAATAGGAAAGTAGTTGAGTGAATAGTGGATCTCTCATTATGAGATGGTTATCTTCTTCTCAAAGAAGTTCATGTATAAAAGAGAGTGCTCTCTCTTCATTTGTTATGGGATATTATCTTAGAATATTTTAGATCTTAGATTATCTTAGAGACTAGTAGATTGTAGAAGTTAGTCTTGACTTTGTAATATGGAGAAGGGAATTCTTATATTTTGTTCATAATATTGGTTTTGATGCTTTCGTGATTTATGATTGATTCTTGTGATGTAAATTAAGATTGATTTATTGTTAATGTAAGCTCACATGTGTTGTCTTGTTGCTCTTCATATGTTGTCTTTGTTTTATGCAATTTACTTTCAACCATGTGTTTCATCTTCCACCATTAGATTAGCAATTACGTGTTTCAGCTTAAGGGGGGTTAAATTAGATTAGTCTTAGTTTAATGGGGGGTTAGATTAGCTTAATTTTGCTTCAGTCCTGCATATACTTTGTATGTGCTTCATAAGCTTATGAACCTCGGATTGACAAATTAAATGGTTGGGCAATTAATACAACAGAATTAAAACAACATTAATTCAGCCCAACATTTTGGCGTCGATGCCGGGGAAGCACGATGGATTGAAGTTTAGTTTGATTTTTCTGCAAGCGTACATTAGAGTGTGAATTTTAATTTCTGTAATGAGTGAATTTCAATTTCTTCAATGAGTGTTTCAATTCTGAAACTGTGAATTTCAATTTCAACAAGTGTGTTTGATTTTCGCAACTGTGAAGAGTAATTGTTTCTATATAGAGTGTTTTTTTTAATTTGTTTTGGCAAGAGTGTTTATTTAAATTTGGGTGTTGTAAGAATCCCTTTTTCAAAATGATTTAACAAGGAGTTTAAGCTTGGAACAGCTCACTCAGATCCTTGCGAAAGTAGGGATCTCCTCTTCTCTCGAAAAGGAGATCCTGACAGCAGCCGAGAGCTTAATCACTCCTCTAGAAACAGATGAAGAATCAACATATGAAGAATCTTTCACATTTGAGGACAAACAATCATGTGAACAGGAGATAGAGGAGGACCACGAGGAGTTGCAGCATGATCCGAGGAGTGAAAACTATGCCTACAAAAGCCCTATCGAACAATGGATTCAAGCGAGTACAAGGTTAGAACAATTTAGTTTTTCTTTTTTTCTAGTTAACTCACAGTTACAACAATTAATTCCACACATTTTCATTTATCCTCATCTTCTATTTGCAAAATTAACACTGAACATATTCTTATTGCTATTACGTGAATGGCTACACTGGATATTTAACTACACGTAACAGTTTTCTAGTTCCCAATTCGCATAGAGTAGGTAGGATTTTATTTTCAGTTTTTACTTTCACTTAAAATAAGTATGCTCTCCTCCATTCTTCATGCAACATTGAGGATCAGAAGGTAGGATGTTTTCTAAAATTTTCAGGAATGAATAATTAATGTTTTGCAACATGCTTAATTGATTCCATCTTTATTTTGCAATTCATTATCTCCATTTGCTAAAAAAAAAATCAATTTGTAAAATAAAACTAGTCTGCAATTTCATTTTTAAGCCGAACAAATGTTGAAATTATAATGCTGAAAAGCAGCTGCAACTCCAAGCTGAAACAACATAAATCTATTGCATTTTTTGGCATTTTGGCTTGTTAAAATTTGCTAAAATACAGTCGGTACAGTCCTATTTTTAGGGACCATGAGGGATTATTTTTAAAACATGTTTCTATCCAAATTATCCCTTTAAGTCTAGTTTCCAATCCAATTTGAATTCTTCAATTTGGTTCTAAAACGAAAAAGATATGGTCAAAATACTGATTGGGGGTGGAGTAGGTAACTCAAGAACATAGTTGGAACAGTCACATTTTGGGAGACCTAATGGATGAATTCTAAAAACCTGTTTCTAATGCATACTCTTCTATCAATATATTTTACAACACAATTTGAATCATTCAATTTCAATATCGTATGAAGGAGATATGCCCAAAATACTAACTACCTATCCTAAATCTGCACTCTAAAATCTTTGCTTTCTCAGATTTTCATTGGAATATTTGACCCATCAATTCTTCTTGTATTCAAAACTTATTTCTATTGGAGATACCTAGATGAATCTATTTTCTTCTCCAATTGGAATCACATTAATCCATCTTTTAACGAAAAAATTGTACTCAAAATAGTGACTGTTGGTCTAGGCTGAAACTCACAAACAACATTATGATGTAGGCTTTCATTCAGACTAGATGACATACCATACCATAGAATTTTTAAAACCTATTTCTACTAGAAGTATCCCTATGAATCCAATTTCTTTTTTCTTTGGAATCATTCAAATCGGGTGTGAAACAAATAAGTTATTACCAAAACACTGTCAGGTAGTCTACGCCGAACCAACATGCATCCTAGATAAGAACACCTTAACTCGCGTCTCTATTTGCAGGAATATGGAAATGAATTTTTAAAATCCAAGACATGGGTTTTGTGCGTAACATCCTCCTTTACCTGAATCGTGAGGAAATCACCAAACAAAGCCACGATTTGTGATATACAGTTGGTTCTTTGGGAGGATATTTTATAGATTTACTGTTGCTGTCGTTTCCAAACAGCTGAAACAGTAAACTCCATTGCTATGACAATAAAGGATGAACATAGTTTTGTCAAGGCTGAACATAGTTTTACGAAGGCTGAACAAAGGATGAACAAAGGCAGAACAAAGAAAAGGCTGAACATAGTTCTGTGAAGGCTGAACATAGTTTTGTGAAAGCTGAACATAGTTTTGCAAAGGCTGAACAAAGGATGAACAAAGGCTGAGAAAAGCTCAAAAAAAAGGCTGAACAAAGAACAGAAAAAGACTGATCAAAGCCCCTAAGCATCAATTGAAAATATTATAATCACAGAAGCAATTCGACCGGTCTTAACACCACAAAAATGAGGAACGATCAAAGCAAGGAATTGGACTATCACCTGCAAAGGAAAAAATAACAGTAGGTAAGCCTAGAACGTAACGTCATACTATCATGTCTAGTGGGTGTTAGGTTTGATTGGTAAAGGGAGTGGTTGATGCTTCTTGATAGTTATTTTGATTAATAGGCCACCATTTGTAGATATAGCTGATCTAGAGGACAAATGAGGCCAGTATTTGGAGGCGAAAGCAATCAAACTACAATGTGCATTTTACAAAGGATAATGCACCAAATATTTTTATGCATGAATCCTCTCATTTTTGCTTGTTGGGAATAACAGATTATTCATTTACAGATTATTTGCTATCTTTTCTCGCATTACTATGTATGTAAATGCTAATTGGGCATCAATGCCTTAAAATGGTAACATTATGCATGTATGAAATTGTTGGATTCATTTGTTAATTGCATCATGCATGCATTGTTAGCGATGCAAAAGTTTCCATGGAGTTTTAATCTACCAAAATATGTTTGGAGACAAAAGCATAGCACATTCTCGAATCTCTCTACCATCGTAAGTTTTACATCATGCGATTTATACAAACGACAAGATTGAATTATGGTGAGAAGGATAGCACAACAAAATAGATGGTCGATCAATGTGATCTATGGATATACCCTGGTGATAGGTTTGTGAGCCAATAAACTTAATCGATCCAAATTTCTAACTCTTCCGACTCTAGCAAGACTGTGTAGTACAGTTGAGCATCAAATAAAAAGGTGGGTATATTTTGATGAGGCACAGCCTTTTTATGCGATTGATGAATATGCATCTTGAGTTTATACCATAATGGCAGCGTTTTCTTGTTTCATCCAATAAATTATCTTTGTTGGTTTAATATATATTTTCCAGATCATGACACAATTGGTTTCTGTGAAATTGGTTTCTTAATGATTATGTTGCTAAAGAAATTGTGATCGCAGAAGCAAGTAAACCACTCTTAAGACCACAAAAAGGAGGAAAGCGATCCCCGAGAGTTTCTTGAATGATAGCACACAAAGATAAAGGTAAAAACGCACTTTATTTATGAATTTCAATTTTCTCGCCGAAGTACTAATTCCTGCATTTTACAATAATCTCACAAGTTTAATTGCAGGTTTAGTACTAACATTTTTGAGATCGTCAATTTAGCTGTTGAAATGATTTGTCATGAATCACATAATTTTTAAAAGCATGCCTCATTGACAATGTTTCCAGGATATTTAATTTTAAAATCCATAAAAGTGCAAAATAAACTAATGTTGTCATAGCGCAACGAGTTTTTTGTGTGTCATAGCTGGGTGTTGCAGCCGGTGGTGTCGCAGCTGGGTGTTGCAGCCGCTGTCACAATTGGTTGTTGCAGCCGCTGTTGCAGCTGGTTGTTGCAGCCAGGTGTTGCAATCATTGTCGCAGCTAGCTATTGCAGCCGATGTTGCAGCCGTTGTCGCGGGTGGTTGTTGCAGCCGGTTATTGCAGCTAATTGTTGCAGCCACTGCCACAGCTGACTATTGCAACTCGTTGTTACATCTATTAAAAAATTTTAAATTCTAAATGTTGAATGCCCAGGAACGCAGATTAGATAAATTCAATTTTGAGTGTTTTTGCCATTTATTTTATTTTGGTGTGTTGTA
>LPNX010152529.1:422563-435982 GCA_001517045.1 Pseudotsuga menziesii | reverse complement strand
ACGAACTTCTCACAATTTTTATGCTAGGTTGCATGAGGACATGCAACCAGATCAGTTGGGGAGGGAGAACTATATTCAATACATATTCACTAATAAGTTCTCATGCAGGATTTTGTACTATTTTTTTTCAGGTTTGAGAGACAGTCGCATTTTGTTGCTGAAGTGATTTTTCAAAGAAACACAAAAATTTTAAGATACATGCTTTGATAGACATCCTAAAGGAGTTGTTACTCATGACATTTGCTGATAAACATAATAATGTTGGTTTTTACACAGAAACCATCCATAAACTCATTTGTGTCATGATTGTTTATCCATATTTCTCCTTTAGAGAACCTTCACCATCCATGTCTTGAAGACCACTTTCCATCGCTTTATCTGTCATGACTTCACACATGCCTATCTTTCTAAATTATGTACATCCCTTTATATTTTTCAGTTCATCTTACCCTATTTTTCCTTTCCAGTTTTCCTTCTGAATAAAACTAGCTCCCTTTCCATGACTACATAGCCTTGCCATATCCACTGCTTGACTGTGAGATATTTTCACTTATAGGCCTACCAATCTTTTTATACCAACTCGTGTTAACTGATGTGGGAAATTCCTTAAGGCCCACTTTTTAACAAGTCTTGCCCCATCAACCTCAACACCTCATCTTGGATATAGACTAGAGTTCATTTTGAGTACCTGGAGGCTTGCATGCCTCAATGGCAAGTTCTCTCGCTGACAATCATGGGAATTCATGAATGTCCCTTGATCGTCAGATCTTGCAAGTAGCTCAACATCAGCATATCTATTCGCACTTTGCAAGATGTACTTGGGTACCTTGGCATTGACATCACTGGTGAGTTGCCTCGCATTGGTTAACACCATTCGTCAATGGCCGTTAATCCAATGATTTCTCTTCATGCTTGACCTTGACACATTTATTCACATGACTAGAATTGTACCACTGGGTTTTGTAGCGGGTGAAGACTATACATTCTTTTTCATGACTCCATCAGCAGTTGTAGAAATATGACTTCAGATCTATGAGTGTACCACAGTTCCACTTTCTGCCTTCCACATTTTCCATTATTTATCAATAGTAGTTCAAATTCCTCCACTTCACGTTACAGCAGTTACAGCTGCAGCATCATTTACAGTTACATTTTTATCCTACAGCTATGACATATTTTCCATGATTCAGCAGTAGCAATTATGATTCCTTCACTGCCCATCATCCAACAGTTACAACCGCAATAGCAGTGACACATTCCACGATCCATCGGCATCAGCTACATTCCTATTGCATCGTTCATCTACTTTTTGGGTAAGTGGGGGTATTTTGTTTTCTAAACTTTAATCATGCAATTCCTTACATGCTAGCAATGAATAATTTGAAAAACTCCCTCACCATTTCTTTCACAGCCCATGCTAGGTTGCATGAGGACATGCAACCACATCAGTTGGGGAGGGGGAACTATATTCAATACATACTCACTACTATCATTCCATTCTTTTCACCACCATCACCCATTTTTCATCTCATTTACCATTCGCAAGCATTTCTTTTCCAACAAATCCTCTATTGCACTTTGCTTCGTACACATTGATATACATATTGGCATGATTCATAAAGATAAATAAAAGGCTTTCTTATGCACAATGATGCTTTCTATGCACATTAACAACTTATCATTTTCAGTGAGTGTATGGTTAAATTATTATGCAACTAGAAAACAGATGACGAAATGAATGTTGTTAACACAAGAACCAACATTCTTTACATTCATGGTTGTCACACAAGAACCAACCATAATGAAAATGCCAGCTGTTAATCATGCATGTCACATCATGAAATAAATGTTATTAAGACAAGAACCAACATTCTTTATATTCATGGTTGTCACACAAGAACCAACCATAAGGAAATGCCATTTGTTACTCATCTTCACACCCTGGAAATATTTATTGTTAAAAAGACATCATCAATCAAAGCCAAAGTTTAGATGCCAAAAGTTCTTGAGAAGATCCATACACGGTTGCATGAGGACATGCAACAAGTTCAGTTGGGGAGTATGTTCGGACGCAGAAATGTCACTTTTTCATCAACTTTATCTTCTGGTATTCCTCACATTTCATTGTCCCATTAACCTTTTATCATACCATTTCCATACATATATGTGGGTTTCACCTTATTATTTCCACTTTATTTATTTTTAGTATTATAAGTGAATTTATGATTAAATATTGGAAAATTAACATGTTTTTCACTAATATCTCAAAGTATGGATGAGCTTTGTAATGTGTAGGAATATGTGAAGGATTCATTCAAAGAAAATACTTCACGTAGATCTCCTCCACCATTTCAAGGAGATAGTTATGTAAAAAATATTCGAAGGAGAAGATCATGGAGATTTGGTTGAGAGACATGTGGAGAATTTGTGAGAGATATGTGGAGGATTTGAAGGGATCATATCTTGTAATAATAGGAAAGTAGTTGAGTGAATAGTGGATCTCTCATTATGAGATGGTTATCTTCTTCTCAAAGAAGTTCATGTATAAAAGAGAGTGCTCTCTCTTCATTTGTTATGGGATATTATCTTAGAATATTTTAAATCTTAGATTATCTTAGAGACTAGTAGATTGTAGAAGTTAGTCTTGACTTTGTAATATGGAGAAGGGAATTCTTGTATTTTGTTCATAATATTCATTTTGATGCTTTCATGATTTATGATTGATTCTTGTGATGTAAATTAAGATTGCTTTATTGTTAATGTGAGCTCACATGTGTTATCTTGTTGCTCTTCATATGTTGTCTTTATTTTATGCAATTTACTTTCAACTGTGTGTTTCATCTTCCACCATTAGATTAGCAATTACGTGTTTCAGCTTAAGGGGGGTTAGATTATATTAGTATTAGTTTCACGGGTGGTTAGATTAGCTTAATTTCGCTTCAATCCTGCATATACTTTGCATGTGCTTCGTAATCCTACGAACCTCGGATTGACAAATTAAATGGTTGGGCAATTACTACAACGAAATTAAAACGACATTAATTCGGCCCAACAATACCCAGCCTTCAATCCCACTCTACACAGTCCAAAGACCAACCACTGCATACCCACAGTAAAACAAAATCAGTTCACAGCTATGTGAAGAAACACAAGGAAACAAGGTGACAACCTAAAATGGTGGATGCAGCTCAAGCCAAACAAGGCGATTCAAAGTTTTTCTTGGCCCTAGCATGGCCAAAACAACTCAGCAACGACCCAAAAGATGATTTCACCCATAGCGACCCAAAACCAGGGAAGGAGCAGTAGCCATGCTTTTTATCACTGAAACAACGGGAGAATCCCAAACTCACAGAAAAAACCACATGTATACAGAGGACAACCGCAAGCTCTCTGCATATAGGGAAGAACGCAACCTCTACCTAACAGGGTTCAATGCACATACCGAAGAATGACCCAAAAGAACAGAGTCCCAGCTTCTAGCAGGATGATACCCCCAATATCTTCATGCACATGAGGATGAGAGAACGACCCCCTATGTGAGAATGAGCAATACCAAAACCTCCCGAGAGTGGAATCGTGGCAGAGTGGAGAGAATGCAATGTTTCCCCTCTGTCCAAGCGACGTGAAGAGGAAGAGTCCACTGGTGGAGTGGGCACGTGGGAAAGGATTGAAATCCCTACCACACCCACCACTACTCAGCAATAATTGCTCCCAACTAACAGACAGCAGAAGTTTAAATGGGTGGCTGACACATGGCTTTTCCCCATAGGTCCAAGGTTTAACATTCCCCCCCCCCTTATCCTTAGGAAAATAATTCCCTTTTCATTAACGTTGCACCATCGTAGCTGGCTGTAGGTTCATTTTAAATAATGTGCATATTTACATGATGCCAAACTATAATGTGTCGGTTAGCACGATATACCATCGGCAACGATCCCCATTGACGAAACATAACACAACCAAATCGATGGTGGGCCTTTTTCCTTTAGCTCCACACCACGATTAATTACAATATATACATCATGTATCTTCTAATGCAAACGAGGTCAAAACCGGGGGTATTGCAATACCCTCCCCCTTGGAATAACACCATCCTTGGTGTTCCAATACATAGGAATACATATACAATTTGCACATCAAAAATTTCAAAATTTTGCAGATTTGTCCCACTTTCAATTATTTACTTGAACTTTCAGGATCAAGCCCCTCGGCTTCCATAAGATTCTCTTGCTGGTTCTCAGCTTTCGGCTCATCCCCAAGTCTAGGAACTTTTTGTCTGCTACCCTTTTTATGTTCCCTCATTGGGCAGTCCCGGCGGTAATGATGTCCTCCACATTTCCAACATTTCGTTGGCTGCTTCATCTTTACTTGCTCAATTTCCTTTGAGTCTTCATGCCTAGAACGTTTCTTAATGGATCTTTTGGATGAATGTCCCATTATTGATCCACATTCCTTTCCTTTACAGATTTCTCCCAGAAGGATTTTTACCTCCTTTTGCAAACAAATAGAGTCTTGCAAAATATGGTGGTTCATCTCATTCTTCCTTTTCTGTATCTTGAGCATCTCTCTAAGATTCTCTTGGGTCTTGGCAATTGTTCGAAGAATACTTCTAGCCAAGTCCACAGCTTTCGGTCTGCTGCCATGATCAATGTTCACTATTGGATTTCACTTTTCTCACCTGTGAAATGCATCATTAAAATTTTGTTAGACCAAGCATAATATAGGCATTAAAATCAGTCAGTTAATTACCCATTGGGCATGACAGTCCAAGCCTCATCAAGGAGACTTTCATCCTTTTCATGCCTTCCCAACAGGCACATGAGCTCATTCATGTCCATTCTTGGGCAGGGAATTAACTATTCCAACATTCACAATTTATTTTAAGCAAATAAACACATGCATTGAACAATCTTTTGTTTTCACAATGTATAATTATATATTAAAAAAAAAGGAAAGAGAGAGCAACAAGAGTTTTTTTTTTCCCCTCTTTGTCTTGTTCCATTCTGGAACCCACACCACCACTATGGTTTTCATGCTCTCAACCTCTTTCACTTCACCATGAATGCTGGACCAATCCCTCTTGGTCATGACACTTAGTGTCTCCGGTCTATTTCAGACCTCTCAACCATGGAGCCTCCCCACATGGTTTGTCTCGGCTGCTAGGACCTTCATAGTCTCACTAGCACCTTTTTCATTACTGCTTATTCTGAGCTCTTTAGGACAGTCACATGTCCACATGCACCCCTAGGATGCTCTCACAGTCCTCAGTCCTAACGATACCTATATTCAAACATTGAATAGATTCACATGTTTAGTTTATCCTCAATGGTCAAGAGCTTAGAATATCATAACCAAATCATATACACATGTATATTCATAAGCAAGAAATTGCGAAATAATCCAATAATTATCTGTATTGTGCATTTCCTCTTTGGTCCACAGGATCCTGCTTTGCTTTGCAAGCCTTGGGATTTCCTATGGACTTGGATGTTAGGTCAACACGTAAGCTTCTTCACAACATCCTTTTATATATATCAAGCACAGTCAAGCCAACCTACATTTGGGTTTATCATACCATCCAGCCAAGCTAATATACAATTGGGTTTATTAGGCTGCATCCAATCAAGCCAATACACTACTGGGTTTATCAGGCTACTCAGCCAAGCCAAATAACAGTTGGGTTTATCAGACTATAGGTAGTCAGCCAACACTGTAACATTCCCATAATTTCCACAGCATCAATTAATTAATGTCCAGCCAACCACAATTTCCACAGCATCAAATAATTACACAGTCAAGCCAACCTACAGTTGGGTTTATTAGACCGTCCAGCCAGTACACCTTCATGCCGACTGGGCTTGGAACTTTGCCATTACCATTTCCAAGTTTCATTTCCAACAATGAGCTCTAATTCCACTACCCCATACAATACAAGAAACCACTCCCTTCTCTGCCCTTCAGTCCCTCAGGAATGTCTCCTTCTCTGCCCTTCAGTCCCTCAGGAATGTCTCCTTCTCTGTGGTCTTCAGTAGAAGGTAGGATGAGCCCAAGCCATTGTCCATTTAGAGTGCAACACCAGACTGCATTTGTTTAGCCTGACAACACAAGCAATATAAGCAAACTCATCAGCGTTATTGCTCTAAAATTGTAATCATATTTCATATCATTCACTATCAAGTATTGAGACACCAGGAGTGCATCCACTCCCTAGGGTGTAATCAATATTGAAAACCCTTTCATGATCCGTCATCGGGAAAGTGTGCACCCCTTTCCGATGTGTGCCATGTAGGCCCTATTCATACTCAAGCAATCTGCCATAATGGAAATAAAATCAAAACATGCTCTGCATATTGAATTTAACAATTTGACATGCATATTCGTAGCTAGGGTCACAGAACACTTATCCATTTGCCGAGGCAGTATTCCTAATTCGTTAAGGAGGAATGGGGGCTCCCTTCTCTGAGTTGAAAGTCCCTCGATTTTCCATCCCAACTCCTTTTTACATTTCATATCCACACATGTCTTACCGACATAATCTATACCATCTCACTCATGTTGCTTACCAAACATGTAGTGCAGATGAGACATTTCCAAAATTTCCAATGGAGTTTCACCTGAAACCCATTTCCAAGATAGGGGAGAACCTCCCCATAAATTTTGGCTCCTTCAGGCCATCACACATGGTCTTCCTGCAATGTGTACCCCTGGCACATTCATCAAGTAGCCAAACAATCAATCATTATCTGATAATACAATCCAAATTGATTGTTCCATAACCAAGCAATGACATTAGTAATTAAATTCAATAGGAATTTGCAACTCTGTCTACTACAAAAATTGATTTTCTTAGCAATGAGGTGATCCTCATTTGTTGGTCTCTTGTAAGCAGCACCACTATTCCCAATATAATTTATGCTTACTAGCATCACATGAACATCCACTTATAACACGTCCTCTTGACACAATTCTATGCAAGCTAGTAGTTGTCAGCAATTTCTCAAATATGAAATTTACAAATTCAAATTGACAACTCATTCTGCATACAAACTATTTTCACAACCATGAGAGTCTCATGAGGTTTGGCTCTTTCACATGGTAGATTCCAGTCTTTGTCATGGTCTTACCCACTTTGCCATGCCCCAAGCAATCTACTTGAAATCTGAACTTTAATAATCCAAACACTTGGTAAGTCTTGATGCTTATAACTTTTTCCATTGCTGCAACAATCACTGAATCATTTTCAAAATTATAGAATTCAAATACTTCCAGCTGTTAGCATATTAATATTACCAAAACTTATTTACTTCACATGAATCATTATCCTACTAAAGTTGCAAGGTCACATCATTTATGCCAAAATGAAATGTTTAGATACTCCTTACTTCGCAAGTGTATCATTTGTACCACGTTTCCCTTCCATAGAGCATTTCCGGCAGCCAATCGATCATGACTACCCTATTTATGCACTTACTATCCTGCATCCGTAATATCTCTTGAAATGGTTCCAGAATTATCATCAATTCATCATTTCAGCCATTAGTTATTCATAATGACACATGCACTACCTCGATTCATTCATGCAATGCATCACAACATTTGCACCCATACTTATGTATGCATATCTACAACATTTACTCATACTTTTCATATGCATCTATTCAATGCATAACCACAAGATTTATGAAATATTCTAATGCATCTCCACTCAATGCTACCTTGCATTGATTCAGGAATACTATGCATTCAAACATACGATGCATGGCCTAACCATGACTACTTCATATAGGATGTATTACTATAATCAAGACCATCAATACTTACTTTCTTTGGGCTGCTAAGCTCATAACAACATATACAAGCATGATACATTTCTGTATGAATGTAGTATAAATTTTAAATAACCACATGGTATGAAACCTCTTGCTTTTACCACTCCATGCAATTGTCATAATTAAACCATTACCTGCATGGATCCTACTTACACCCTTGACATTACCAGTTTGGTTGGTCTCTTGCATGAGATTGCAGAATTCTCTCTCCAACTTTTGATTCTTGACTTGTTTCCTTATCCCTTCCTCCATAGGGTTGCTGTTCACATTCGTCAGCATCAGCAACATATTCATCCATGTCAATGTTGTCATTGGTTTTCCCACTAATTCCAACACCAATACAACAATTACTATTAGTGGTTCATTATAAATGTATAATTCTCACTACTCTTACCAACATGTAATATCCTATGCATGCAAGGCATATCCTCATACATTTCATGTACGAAACTTATAAAATGTAATTATAATTAGCAAGAGAAGGTTTAAGTAAATTTCCCTTTTCAAGTCCCTCATCTTTGCATGGAACTCCTCTTCCACACAACAGCTAGTTTGACTTCATGGTCTTGCTACCTCTAGGCATGCAATTCCTGGATCATCCATATCGACAGCAACACACTTTCCAAGAAACCACTAGTATCTTTCTTCTCCGCATTCAAATTCTACTGACTCTCCCTAGTTCCCTGCTGGATAATTACTACAACAAAAACTGGATTTAGCATCTCTTTTTGCATCCTTTTTTGCGTCTAGACCATCTTTCAGTGTATTTTTCTTCATTTTTTGGACAAAATGGTGCAATTTCATGGGTTGGTGCTATTTTAGGCGTTTTTTGTGTCCTTTTTCTAAATCTGGCGCAAATTGTGGCGTAATTTGCACCGGGTTTTGCACCTAGTTATGCGCCAAGTTTTGCATCAGGTTTTGCGACAGGTTTTGAGCCTAGTTTTGCACCTAATTTTGCGCCTAGTTTGTACATCTACTCTTGTTGCGCCCCCTTTAACTCCCATGTTTGCCTCAACTTTTACACCCTTGTTTTCATCCACTTTTGCATCCTTTTTTACATCCACTTTTGCATCCACTTCTGCTTCTTTTTTTGCATCCCTTCGTGCGCCAAGTTTTGCATCAAAGTTTACATCCTGTTTTGAGTCTATTTTTGCATCTCGTTTTGTTTCAACTATTTTTGCATCCACTTTTGCATCCATTTTTTCGTCCACTTTTGCACCCACGTTTTCATCCCTTTTTGCATCCCATTTTGCATCTATGTTTCCGTCTTTTTTTTGCATCTACTATTGCATCCACGTTTGCATCCACTTTTTTCGCGTCCCAATTCCCACCCATTTTTGCGCTTACTTTTACACCCACTTTTGCTTCAACTTTTGCATCCACGTTTGCATCTTTTTTTGCATCCAATTTTACATCAGTTATTGCATCCCTTTTTGCATCCACTTTTGCATCCACTTTTGCATCGGGTTTTGCATTGGGTGTTACGACTACTTTTGCATCTAGTTTTGCATCTACTTTTGTTGCATCCACTTTCGCATCCAATTTTGTATCCAATTTTACATCAATGGTTGTATCCACTTTTGCGCCACTTTTTTCATCATATTTTGCTTCCATGATTGCATCATTTTTTGCATCCACTTTTGCATCACCTTTGGCATCCATTTTTGGTGCACCCCATTATGTGCCCACTTTTGCGCCTACTTTTGTTGCATCCATGTTTGCATCCTTTTTTGCATCCATGTTTTAATCCAGTTTTGCATCCAGTTTTACACCCAGATGTTGAAGATGAAAATGAGGATAATGATTATGATATTGAGGATGGTTATGATGATGATGATAATGTTGTTGATAATGAGGATAACGATGACAATGATAATGATGATGACGATTATGATGATGATGATGATGATGATGATGGGGATAATGACAATGACGACATTGCCGATGATTATGATGGAAATGAAATGAATGGTGATGATGGTGATGATGACAATTATGATGAGTACAATCAGAATGATGATGTTGATCATCTTAAAAAATAAGTTGTTATTTGATATGCATAAATCGTGAGTGTCCTCCATGACCCTTTTCCACTAATCACATATTTTGGGTAGATGCTATTTCTTATGCCAAAGGTAATGATGAATAACTGATGAAAATATCAATAATCATGATGATGATGTCAAGGA
Organism: Pseudotsuga menziesii; assembly: GCA_001517045.1. Lineage (NCBI taxonomy): Eukaryota > Viridiplantae > Streptophyta > Pinopsida > Pinales > Pinaceae > Pseudotsuga > Pseudotsuga menziesii. Next base: position 425,964 of record LPNX010152529.1, on the reverse strand, counting down.
CAATGGTGATGATGATGACATGGATTATGATTATGCCGATGATGATGACTATTGTGATGATCATGATGACAATGACAAAGGTGACGATGATGATGATCATCATCATCATCATTTCCATCATCGTCTTCATTAAAAACATTATCACTGTCATTTTCATCTAGTTCATCATCATCATTTAAAGCATATGGGATATGTTTACCATTTACAACATGCATAACAAGTGGTATTATTCTAAAACACCCCACCAAAGTACAAAATTCAAACCACAAGGGAAACATAATATTGAAATTGTTCCAATTTTCTTTCTCCCAACAAAACATGCTTCATTTTAGGGAATTATGTTAAAATCCATACATTCATAGTCCATCCATACTATACTTGTAATAAATGTAAATAAATACTTACCCTTGACTGTTGATTTTTTTGGTGTGCAGACCTGTTTACCCTTGACTGTTGATTCTTCTGGTGTGTAGACTTGTTTACCATTGACTGTTTATTTTTTTCCTCTTCCAACACTTTTAGCCTCGAGAGTTGCTCAAATCCTTTTAATTCTCTTTTTTTGTAGCAACTCATTTTTGTTTTTAATTGTTTTATTCAAATTTTCCAATCTTGCTTCATATTCTGCAGTCTCATTTTGTTGTTTAATGATCATCTCTCTCAATGCCCTTTGAAACTCAACCTTCAAACCTGCAATAAATGTTTCTTTCTGCTTTAATTCTTGTTGAATTTTTGCTTCCTTACTAAATACAGTCTTCAATGGTGGCATGTTCAAAACTTCATGCCTGTTTTTCAGCTCATTTTCAAGTCTCCCTATAGTTTCCTCATTTTTTTTCTTTTGAGCTTGATACATGGTCTGTCAAGGTTAGAAATCGATTCTACTAGAACTACAGTAAATTTAGAACATTGATCCTTAATAAGTTGATCCTTTTGGCCAATTATTTTTTTAGTTTTCACAATTCTTTTCTCTAAACCTGTAACACGATGTACCAAATCAAGAATTTGGACATCCTTAGTTCTGCACAATTCATCGCTAGCTTTGAAGGAATCCTCCCACAAGGTAGATTGTTCTTTGAAATGTACCATTTTATCAAATAAAGAAAAAACAAATCTACCATCAAAAGATTATTTGGCATGAATTAGGTCTTCATCACTCGTTGGTGAATGGTCCATATCATTGTTCACAAATTCCTTCCATTGATCTGCATTTTCATTTCCATGCATTCCAACCAAAGTTGTGAAAACAACATCTTCTTCAAGGGAAAGCAAAGGCATTTCGTTTCCCACAGGTTCCATATTGTCCTTTAAAGGTTGGTTGATCTTATTTTTCTGGTTGAGTCACCCGTTGAAGAAGCAGAGTATGACTGATCTCTCTAGTTTTGGATATGGTTAATAAAGAAATCTAGGCTCAATTTGCGCTCAATCAATCACCAAGAACCTTGTCGCAACTACAACAAATGTGTTGAAAATGCATGAGTTGACCCACGCATTGAAAGCTAGCATTGGTTTGGCGGGTGTGCAAAGATAGCCATATATCGTCGATATAGAGACGAAAGTTCCTCTAAAATTAAAAACGTCAATATTTCCACGATTTTTCTGCCATTATAAAAAAAATGAAGTATCAATCCACGAATGTTCAAAACGTGGAAATATTTCGTGGAAAAATTTGACCAAATGTATTAGTGGATCCATCTTGGATCCATCTTGGAGAGGCTTTGTCTTTGATGCCTCTCTCAACACATAACAAGAATTTAAAGGTCGACGGCGCTCAGATCAGCTACCTGGTCACCCTGCTCGATGGCCTTGTACGGACTTGGCTCGGACAGTAGATTATAATATGCATCCTCTATGACCACACCATTGAATTTAGGAATTCCATCTCTCAAGCCAAATAGAGAGAAAGAAACAACAAGCAAGTAATTCACTCACTGATAATGTCGCTTAGACTCCATGCAATGCCTCACATGGGTAGCAGCTCGAGGGGAGCACAAGGCCAAACAACATTATGTCATTCCATTTATATTGGGTATAGAGACGATATCCACATAAGTGTCCGTAGAGTGGTGGATGACTGGGAATTCGAGTTCGTAGCTCATCACCGCACAACACAACCCTTGCGTCATAGGCTTTTCCACTACTAGCGGATGAATATTTTTCTTTCCCAGTTTCTATAGGAAAGCAATTGTGCTCCCTCACCCCCAACTTCCAACGATTCTAACAGCTCCTCAACACAACAAACATCCTTGGCTTCATTGAGTCTGAACCAGCAGAACCCTGCCAAAGAAATTAACTAGATCGAGGACACCAAGTACACATGATGTATGTCAGAGGCTCCACTCGACGTGGCGACAAGGGGGCAGACTAAAGAAGGGCACATGCAGATTGACAGCTCACCATAATAGATGTCGACACCTCCTCCTGCAACGGAGACGCATAAGGATATTGAAACTGCTCTCTCCGGTGAAGATGACGGCTACATCAAGCCATGTCCCATCGTCAAAGAACCGTGGCGAAAGTTGTAAGGTCCCAAGAATTTCTAAAATCTTATGTGTTTTTTTTTCTCTTTTCTATTAGCTTTGTTACTATGCCGAATAAATATGATAGTTTTGATAGGGAAGACTTGGTTTCCCTCACAAAGGGAAATGTACGGACTGATGCAACAATTTTATGTATGTGCCCTGATATTAAAGATACACATGTATCAAACACTATGCATGTAATATTTTTTGTACTTTAATATAATTTTATGCCACTTACAAAAAAAAATGTTTGTACTAAAACTTAGATTCTCCTTTTCGAGCTCTTTCCTGGGTTCCTTTTCTAGCTTGCCTCTATATTATGATTTCCACTCTAATCCAATATCTAAGTGAGAGCCTCCAAAATCACAAGAAGGTGCAAACTTTCTCTCTAGAGATACGGTGAGGATAGACATGTTGCATGAGATATTAGTGACTTGTATTTCTAGTTTTTCAAATCCTTGCTCATAATCACCTACAAGTTTTTCGCTATACGTGTCCACCATGTTTAGGGTTTGAGGAATTTTTCCACCGCTAAATCTTGCAATTTCCCACAAAAACCCAAATAAAACTTCCCTCATAACAATATGTTTCATAAATTTCCATGTATATTCCATTGGAACAGTTTGTCACAATGGATTTTACAACTTAATTATTTGTATTAGCATATTTCTATTGAATGCTAAATAAATTGGGACTGAAATAAAAATAACTAGAGAAAATATAGACACAAGATCGACATAAGATTTACCCTGGGATAACCCATTATGAGGAAAATCCAAGCCATAAATTGCTACTACAGGATCTCCTACTCCCTTTGTTTTACTCTAATATATACCCCCTTATTATTACTCAAATATGGAACAATACAATAATATCATAGGAATG
>LPNX010152529.1:304392-409628 GCA_001517045.1 Pseudotsuga menziesii | reverse complement strand
GGCACCACATCCAACTCCAATTTTTGTTCTTATATAATAATCTTCATATAGAGATGAACACAAATTAATGAACCATTTTCCCATTAAGAACTTTGTACATGTTGTCCCTGGTTAAACAAGATGTGTTCATTTTTTTTTGTATGAGGAATATGATTGCATATCCAATGAGTTGCAACACTTTTTGAAAACTAGTGAACTAAAGCATTTTATCCTCTTAAAGGGTGACCTTCCATGAAATGGGTGTAGGGGGATATTGAATGGTTGCATGACAATAAGATTGCGTAATTGTTTAGGATATTTTGTTGCCTAAGCATGGTATATTTTTTTGCTTATTAGTGTGTTTGGAAAAATAAATTGGATTTTATGCATGTTTGTCTTTGGATCTTATTGCCTTTTATTAGAATTACAAATGATGAAATCTATGTGTTAATATTGCTCATCTTCCTGATTCTTAGAGGGTGCTAGCTCAATGGAAGAGCACCTGCTTTACAAGCAGGAGATTGGTGGTTCGATTCCTCCATGCCCTAATGATATTGTAATGTATTTTTAAAGGTAAAAAATGTAGTAGTGCAAGATGGATGCAATATTAGACGCAATACTAAATGCAAAACATGATGTAAAAGTGGACGTCACACCAAACACAAAAGTGGACACAAAATACGACTTTATGTCAGACGCAAATGTGGACACAAAAATGGATGTCACACTAAACGCAAAATTCGATGCAAAAAGAGACTCAACACTAGACACAATTAATGACTCAAAACTAGATGTAATAATAGGTCCAAAACTAGATGCAACAATAGATTAAAAAGTGGATTCCCAACTAGATGTAAAATTGGACATTAAATTGACCACAAAATATGGTGTATCGATGGACATAAAACTAGGCGTAACACCAGGTGCAAAACTGGAAGCAACATTTGGCGCAAACAAAAACTTAAAACGAGACACAATTTTAGATGCAAGATGGGACAAAACATTGGATGTAAAACTAGACGTAATATTGAATGCAAGATGGAATGCAACATTGGACACACAACTAGATGCAATATTAGATACAAATATGGGCACAAAACTAGGCGCAACACTGGGTGCAAGATTGGGCTCAAACATAGATGCAAAAAAAGACATCAATCAGGATGCAACACTAGGTGCAAACCTAGATGAAAAATATGACGTAAAACGAGATGAAACATTTGGCACAAACATGGATACAAAAAAAGACGTTAAACAAGATGCAAAATTAGATGCAAATGGGGATGCAACATTATAAATAAATTTTGATGCAAAACTAGACGCAATATTGGGCCTAAAATTGGATGCAAACCTAGATGCAGAATTGGACACATAATTTTATGTAAAACATGGTGCAAAATTGGGTGCAAGACTCGATGAAAAACTAGGAGCAAAATAAGACGCAACATTGGATGCAAAAATGAGCGTGAAACTGTGTGCAAACAAGAATGTAACAAAGGACGCGAAAAAAGATGCAATAGAAGTTGAAAAATTGGGCGCAAATAAAGGCGTAACATTAGATGCAAAAAATTGGGTGGAAAAATGGACACAAAAATGGATGTTAAAAAGGACAAAAAAAAAGATGCAATAGACGGCGTTTTACGAAAATGTACAATAACACCTGGTTTAGCAACAGATTGTTCACCACAATTATGAAAAAATTACACTAAAATTTGGCACTAAATTCGATGCTAAATCCAATTTTTGTTTTATTAGTTTCACGGGTGGTTAGATTAGCTTAATTTCGCTTCAATCCTGCATATACTTTGCATGTGCTTCGTAAGCCTACGAACCTCAGATTGACAAATTAAATGGTTGGGCAATTACTACAACGAAATTAAAACGACATTAATTCGGCCCAACAATACCCAGCCTTCAATCCCACTCTACACAGTCCAAAGACCAACCACTGCATACCCACAGTAAAACAAAATCAGTTCACAGCTATGTGAAGAAACACAAGGAAACAAGGTGACAACCTAAAATGGTGGACGCAGCTCAAGCCAAACAAGGCGATTCAAAGTTGTTCTTGGCCCTAGCATGGCCAAAACAACTCAGCAGCGACCCAAAAGATGATTGCACCCATAGCGACCCAAAACCAAGGAAGGAGCAGTAGCCATGCTTTTTATCACTGAAACAATGGGAGAAGCCCAAACTCACAGCAAAAACCACATGTATACAGAGGACAACCGCGAGCTCTCTGCATATAGGGAAGAACGCAACCTCTACCTAACAGGGTTCAATGCACAGACCAAAGAATGACCCAAAAGAACAGAGTCCCAGCTTCTAGCAGGATGATACCCCCAATATCTTCATGCACATGAGGATGAGAGAACAACCCCCTACGTGAGAATGAGTAATACCAAAACCTCCCGAGAGTGGAATCGTGGCAGAGTGGAGAGAATGCAATGTTTCCCCTCTGTCCAAGCGACGTGAAGAGGAAGAGTCCACTGGTGGAGTGGGCACGTGGGAAAGGATTGAAATCCCTACCACACCCACCACTACTCAGCAATAATTTCTCCCAACTAACAGACAGCAGAAGTTTAAATGGGTGGCTGACACATGGCTTTTCCCCATAGGTCCAAGGTTTAACATTCCCCCCCTTTTATCCTTAGGAAAATCATTCCCTTTTCATTAACGTTGCACCGTCGTAGCTGGTTGTAGGTTCATTTTAAATAATGTGCATATTTACATGATGCCAAACTATAATGTGTCGGTTAGCACGATATACCATCAGCAACGATCCCCATTGACGAAACATAACACAACCAAATCGATGGTGGGCCTTTTTCCTTTAGCTCCACACCACGATTAATTACAATATATACATCATGTATCTTCTAATGCAAACGAGGTCAAAATCGGGGGTATTGCAATACCCTCCCCCTTGGAATAACACCATCCTTGGTGTTCCAATACATAGGAATACATATACAATTTGCACATCAAAAATTTCAAAATTTTGCAGATTTTTCCCACTTTCAATTATTTACTTGAACTTTCAGGATCAAGCCCCTCGGCTTCCACAAGATTCTCTTGCTGGTTCTCAGCTTTCGGCTCATCCCCAAGTCTAGGAACTTTTTGTCTGCTACCCTTTTTATGTTCCCTCATTGGGCAGTCCCGGCGGTAATGATGTCCTCCACATTTCCAACATTTCGTTGGCTGCTTCATCTTTACTTGCTCAATTTCCTTTGAGTCTTCATGCCTAGAACGTTTCTTAATGGATCTTTTGGATGAATGTCCCATTATTGATCCACTTTCCTTTCCTTTACGGATTTCTCCCAGAAGGATTTTTACCTCCTTTTGCAAACAAATAGAGTCTTGCAAAATCTGGTGGTTCATCTCATTCTTCCTTTTCTGTATCTTGAGCATCTCTCTAACATTCTCTTGGGTCTTGGCAATTGTTTGAAGAATACTTCTAGCCAAGTCCACAGCTTTCGGTCTGCTGCCATGATCAATGTTCACTATTGGATTTCACTTTTCTCACCTGTGAAATGCATCATTAAAATTTTGTTAGACCAAGCATAATATAGGCATTAAAATCAGTCAATTAATTGCCGAGTTGGCATGACATTCCAAGTCTCACCAAGGAGACTTTCATACTTTTCATGCCTTCCCAACAGGCACATGAGCTCATTCATGTCCATTCTTGGGCAGGGAATTAACTATTCCAACATTCACAATTTATTTTAAGCAAATAAACACATGCATTGAACAATCTTTTGTTTTCACAATGTATAATTATATAATAATAAAAAAAGGAAAGAGAGAGCAGCAAGAGTTTTTTTTTTCCCCTCTTTGTCTTGTTCCATTCTGGAACCCACACCACCACTATGGTTTTCATGCTCTCAACCTCTTTCACTTCACCATGAATGCTGGACCAATCCCTCTTGGTCATGACACTTAGTGTCTCCGGTCTATTTCAGACCTCTCAACCATGGAGCCTCCCCACATGGTTTGTCTCGGCTTCTAGGAACTTCATAGTCTCACTAGCACCTTTTTCATTACTGCTTATTCTGAGCTCTTCAGGACAGTCACATGTCCACATGCACCCCTAGGATGCTCTCACAGTCCTCGCTCCTAATGATACCTATATTCAAACATTGAATAGATTCACATGTTTAGTTTATCCTCAATGGTCAAGAGCTTAGAATATCATAACCAAATCATATACACATGTATATTCATAAGAAAGAAATTGCGAAATAATCCAATAATTATCTGTATTGTGCATTTCCTCTTTGGTCCACAGGATCCTGCTTCGCTTTGCAAGCCTTGGGATTGCCTATGGACTTGGATGTTAGGTCAACACGTAAGCTTCTTCACAACATCCTTTTATATATATCAAGCACAGTCAAGCCAACCTACATTTGGGTTTATCATACCATCCAGCCAAGCCAATATACAATTGGGTTTATTAGGCTGCATCCAATCAAGCCAATACACTACTAGGTTTATCAGGCTACTCAGCCAAGCCAACTAACAGTTGGGTTTATCAGACTATAGGTAGTCAAGCCAACACTGTAACATTCCCATAATTTCCACAGCATCAATTAATTAATGTCCAGCCAACCACAATTTCCACAGCCTCAAATAATTACACAGTCAAGCCAACCTACAGTTGGGTTTATTAGACCGTCCAGCCAGTACACCTTCATGCCGACTGGGCTTGGAACTTTGCCATTACCATTTCCAAGTTTCATTTCCAACAATGAGCTCTAATTCCACTACCCCATACAATACAAGAAACCACTCCCTTCACTGCCCTTCAGTCCCTCAGGAATGTCTCCTTCTTTGTGCTCTTCAGTAGAAGGTAGGATGAGCCCAAGCCATTGTCCATTTAGTGTGCAACACCAGACTGCATTTGTTTAGCCTGACAACACAAGCAATATAAGCAAACTCATCAGCGTTATTGCTCTAAAATTGTAATCATATTTCATATCATTCACTATCAAGTATTGAGACACCAGGAGTGCATCCACTCCCTAGGGTGTAATCAATATTGAAAACCCTTTCATGATCCGTCATCGGAAAAGTGTGCACCCCTTTCCGATGTGTGCCATGTAGGCCCTATTCATACTCAAGCAATCTTCCATAATGGAAATAAAATCAAAACATGCTCTGCATATTGAATTTAACAATTTGACATGCATATTCGTAGCTAGGGTCACAGAACACTTATCCATTTTCCGAGGCAGTATTCCTAATTCTTTAAGGAGGAATGGGGGCTCCCTTCTCTAAGTTGAAAGTCCCTCGATTTTCCATCCCAACTCCTTTTTACATTTCATATCCACACATGTCTTACCGACATAATCTATACCATCTCACTCATGTTGCTTACCAAACATGTAGTGCAGATGAGACATTTCCAAAATGTCCAATGGAGTTTCACCCGAAACCCATTTCCAAGATAGGGGAGAACCTCCCCATAAATTTTGGCTCCTTCAGGCCATCACACATGGTCTTCCTGCAATGTGTACCCCTGGCACATTCATCAAGTAGCCAAACAATCAATCATTATCTGATAATACAATCCAAATTGATTGTTCCATAACCAAGCAATGACATTAGTAATTAAATTCAATAGGAATTTGCAACTCTGTCTACTACAAAAATTGATTTTCTTAGCAATGAGGTGATCCTCATTTGTTGGTCTCTTGTAAGCAGCACCACTATTCCCAATATAATTTATGCTTACTAGCATCACATGAACATCCACTTATAACACGTCCTCTTGACACAATTCTATGCAAGCTAGCAGTTGTCAGCAATTTCTCAAATATGAAATTTACAAATTCAAATTGACAACTCATTCTGCATACAAACTATTTTCACAACCATGAGAGTCTCATGAGGTTTGGCTCTTTCACATGGTAGATTCCGGTCTTTGTCATGGTCTTACCCACTTTGCCATGCCCCAAGCAATCTACTTGAAATCTGAACTTTAATAATCCAAACACTTGGTAAGTCTTGATGCTTATAACTTTTTCCATTGCTGCAACAATCACTGAATCATTTTCAAAATTATAGAATTCAAATACTTCCAGCTGTTAGCATATTAATATTACCGAAACTTATTTACTTCACATGAATCATTATCCTACTAAAGTTGCAAGGTCACATCATTTATGCCAAAATGAAATGTTTAGATACTCCTTACTTCGCAAGTGTATCATTTGTACCACGTTTCCCTTCCATAGAGCATTTCCAGCAGCCAATCGATCATGACTACCCTATTTATGCACTTACTATCCTGCATCCGTAACATCTCTTGAAATGGTTCCAGAATTATCATCAATTCATCATTTCAGCCATTATTTATTCATAATGACACATGCATTACCTCGATGCATTCATGCAATGCATCACAACATTTGCACCCATACTTATGTATGCATATCTACAACATTTACTCATACTTTTCATATGCATCTATTCAATGCATAACCACAAGATTTATGAAATATTCTAATGCATCTCCACTCAATGCTACCTTGCATTGATTCAGGAATACTATGCATTCAAACATACGATGCATGGCCTAACCATGACTACTTCATATAGGATGTATTACTATAATCAAGACCATCAATACTTACTTTCTTTGGGCTGCTAAGCTCATAACAACATATACAAGCATGATACATTTCTGTATGAATGGTATAAATTTTAAATAATCACATGGTATGAAACCTCTTGCTTTTACCACTCCATGCAATTGTCATAATTAAACCATTACCTGCATGGATCCTACTTACACCCTTGACATTACCAGTTTGGTTGGTCTCTTGCATGAGATTGCAGAATTCTCTCACCAACTTTTGATTCTGGACTTGTTGCCTTATCCCTTCCTCCATAGGGTTGCTGTTCACATTCGTCAGCATCAGCAACATATTCATGCATGTCAATGTTGTCATTGGTTTTCCCACTAATTCCAACACCAATACAACAATTACTATTAGTGGTTCATTATAAATGTATAATTCTCACTACTCTTACCAACATGTAATATCCTATGCATGCAAGGCATATCCTCATACATTTCATGTACGAAACTTATAAAATGTAATTATAATTAGCAAGAAAAGGTTTAAGTAAATTTCCCTTTTCAAGTCCCTCATCTTTGCATGGAACTCCTCTTCCACACAACAGCTAGTTTGACTTCATGGTCTTGCTACCTCTAGGCATGCAATTCCTGGATCGTCCATATCGACAGCAACACACTTTCCAAGAAACCACTAGTATCTTTCTTCTCCGCATTCAAATTCTAGTGACTCTCCCTGGTTCCCTGCTGGATTATAAGCTTTCCAACGCCTATCCACATGATTCATTCTGACCTCGGGTGTGAAAACCACACCACTTCTAAAATGATGATTTTCACCAATTTTAGGCAAAACACACAACTGTATTTTTGGTCTGGAATGCTAACTTAAGCCACCTAGAATTCTTCCTCCTTTTCAGCCCTGAAACTACTGAAAATCCATTGAAAAACAGTTAAAAATCACTGAGAAATCCACTTGAAAAACCCAAATTTGTTTTTCAGATCAGGTCTCATCCCATCTAAAATTCCGACACTTTGGCGATCAACACAGCGGTTTTTCTCTGCTGCTCATCGGTGGTCTGTTTGTCTATTTTTCTTCGATGTGTCGGGTCTATCGTTTTCTAGAATTATGAACTGTATCAGCGCTACCAAAGGCAGTTATCGGTGATTGTAACACTTTCACATCATCGTATCGGCGATCGAATCCACTATACATCAGGCAGCTACTTCTCTAGGCAATCGCAACAGCAACCAATGAACTCTCTATGGTTTCCGTGGCCATAACCTCGTCGACGGTCGGAGCAACTAACAACTTCAGCATCAGCAGCCGAAGCCTCTATCCGTCGGAAGGATAGTCCATTAGATAGCCATAACAGTAGACGCACAAACAACTAAATTTTTTCGATGTCCATCAGTGACCAAAACAACTATTTCTTTCGACGTCCACTACCGCATCAGCGGCTCCATCCTCTAAATTTCATCGATGGTTCCGACTAGGTGAGTTGACATTTTGGCGGTTCCATCAACTAACTTCCATTGTTCAGCGCTCCAATCATCTAACTTTTGCCGATCGTCGATGGGCTCAACACTTAAACAATTTTCTTTTTCTTCTTTCCCATCCGTGTTGGCGCCTTCATCCTCTAACCTTCTCCGACAGCAGTGATGTTTCGGCGACCCCGTCATCTAAATTTTTCCAATCTGTTCATCTAATTTCCACCAACGTTTCGGCGATCCGTAGCCATATGGAGCCGTTGCTTCTGCACTTCCATCGTTTAAATTTCACCGACAATTCCATCACTTAGAAATTTCAGAAAATTTCTTCTTTGCATCGACTCCTCAAAGAACTAAGTTTCGCCGATGTTTCGGCAGCCTTTGGGAGATATCCGTCAAAACTGCGGCTCAGCCTTCAACTATTTTCTGTCGAAATTCTTCGGTTCTGTCTTCATCATAGGTGCTTCCATCGTCTAATCATCAGCAATCTCATCATCTATCCTTTGTCGATCACTGATGTTCTCAACCCTTAAGCAAAATTTCAGGAAAATTGCTTCCTTTTCCTCCGCGTCGGTGAACCCATCCACTATTCCTCACAGACGTTTCGGTGGCCTTCAGGGGATCTCTGTCGACGTTTCGGCTGGTCGATCAACTAAATTCCGCCAATCCGTTAGCTAATTTTCGCCAAAATTCTCTTATCCTCCACCGCTCCCGGGGCCTGCATCGGAGGTCTATCCATCTAAGTTTTTCGATGGGTCGACAACCTAACACTTAGAAAAATTTCTGAAATCCTTTATTCCTACCCTTCGTCAGGTGGCCTTCAGCCTATACTTTCCGATGTATCGGAGGATCTTCTCACTTAGTCCTCCGACGATCCGACGAGTTCGGCACTTATGAAATTTTCAACAAAAATTTTCAAGAAAATTTTTTTATCATTCATTTTCTTCTGGGTAGAGGGCAACCTGCCTCTGCTAACTTGTTTCTCATGGCCCTCTGAGGCCCAATTCTGCAATGATGGATCTGTCCCTACTTCTTCATGGCCCATTTAGGCCCATGCTGCAACATGAGCTCTAATACCACACTGTAACATCCCCAACCCTCTGACCGGCGAAGAGGACGCTACCGAACCATCAAACGTCCAAGAAACTAGCCCCATGAACAAGAACATGCATATAATGCTGAAATAAAATGCTTAAAATAGAAAACATGCAAGGATGCATAATTACTCAACATACAGTGGAAGCAAACATACATTCGAGCATCAACATGTTCATCATTATTCATTAATAATAAATATAACTGCAGAGACGAAATGGTCAAGAATACTCATCTTGTAAGAACTCATCCCGCAACTAGCTATGTCGCTGCAACATTCCACCCAACCATAGTTCAGCGTGCTCATCAATCTCTCAGCAACACTGCCACCCCCGAGTTGGGCATGATTCCCCAATGAATAAGGGACTAAGCAGGTTTACACATAGCCAAGGATACACAATACAGCCAAGTCAACACAATTGGGTTTATCAAGCCATCAAGGAGCTAGAAAAGGTTGAATGCTAAACTAGTGCGCTCATGGAAGAGGTAAGGATGCCTACACTGGAGCTAGCCTGACTTCTAAGACACCCACACACACCCGACACCAGGAATCATCCCCTTCTCTACTTCATAGTCCCTCAGGCCCTAACTTCCCTTGCCAGTGCTCTTCCGAGGTTGTGGAGAAGAAATCCAGCTATCTAACTCTATCTGTGTGGCTCCCAAACCCAGGTTTCTCAATCATACCCAACCTTCAATCCCACTCCACATAGTCCAAATACCAACCAATGCATACCCGCAATAAAACAAAATCAGTTCACAACTCTATGAAGAAACACAAGGAAACAGGGTGACACCCCAAAATGGTGGACGCGGCTCAAGCCAAACAAGGTGATTCAAAGTTGTTCTTATCCCTAGCGTGGCCAAAACAACTCAGCTGCGACCCAAAAGATGATTGCACCCATAGTGACCCAAAACCAGGGAAGGAATAGTAGCCACACTTTTTATCACTAAAAAAATGGGAGAATCCCAAACTCACAGCAAAACCACATGTATACAGAGGACAACCACGAGAGGGAAGAATGCAACCTCTACCTGACAAGGTTCGACGCACAGACCGAAGAACGACCCAAAAGAACAAAGTCCCAGCTTCCAGTAGGATAATCCCCCCAATATCTTCCTGCGCGTTAGGATGAGAGAACAACCCCCTACGTGAGAATGAGCAAGACCAAAACCTCCCGAGAGTGGAATCATAGGAGAGTGGAGAGAGTGGAATGTTACCCCTCTTTCCAAGCGACATGAAGAGGAAGATTCCACTGGTGGAGTGGGCACATGGGCAAGGACTGGTATCCCTACCACACTCACTTCTGCTCAACAATAACTACTACCAACTAACAGACAGCAAAAGTTTAAATGGGTGGCTGACTCATGGCTTTTCCCCATAGTTCCAAGGTTTAACATTTCCCCCCCTTATCCTTAGGAAAATCATGCCCTTTTCATTAACATTGCACCGTCGTAGCTGGCTGTAGGTTCATTTTAATTAATGTGCATATTTACATGATGCCAAACTATAATGTGTCAGTTAGCACGATATACCATTGGCAACAATCCCCATTTCCGAAACATAACACAACCAAATCGATGGTGGGGATTTTTCCTTTACCTCCACACCACGATTAATTACAATATATACATCATGTATCTTCCAATGCAAATGGGGTCAAAACCGGGGGTATTACAGCACAACTTCCAAGCTTCAAGTAACTCTTCCTTGGCCTCACTCTAAGGTAAACATGATCCCCAATACTGAACTCTCTATGTAGTCTATTCTTGTCTGCATAGCTTTTCTGTCTATGTTGGGCTACTTTCAGTTTCTTCCTGAACTTTGAAACCTCTTGCTCCATTTCCTTGAGAAATTCTAGACCAAGCACAATCCTATTCACTGGATTATCCCAAGTTATGGGTGTCCTACACCTTCTCCCTTACATAGATTCATATTAACTCATTCCCAATTATGCTTGTTGTCCATTATTATATGCAAATTATACCAAGTGTAAATAATCCTCCCACTTTGTTAGTTTTTCCATTACATACATGTGAAGCATGTCTTCAAGCACCTGATTCACTCTTTATGTTTTTCCATCGGTTTGAGGATGGTAGGCAGTGTTGAAGTTCAACTTTCTATCCAAATATGCAAACAAACCCTTCCAAAAATTGGAATTGAACTTGTTATCCCTATCAGAAATTATTGCCTTAGGCAATCCATGCAATCAAAGATCTCCTTCATGAAAATACTTGCAATGGAATCATCCTTATACATGGACTTGAATGGTATAAAATGTGATTCCTTTGTCAACTTGTCCACCACAACCATGATGGAATCATGTTGTCTCACGGTCATTGGAAATCCTGTAGTAAAATCCATGGAAATAACTTCCCGTTTTTGTTCTGGGACTTGCAACGGCTGCAATAAACCTGCTGGGTGTTGATGCTCAACCTTTACATGCTGACATTTCATGCACTTAGAAATATATTCAGCAATGTCCTTTTTCATTCTTGGCCTAAAATACTACTTTTTGGTTGTAGCAATTGTTTTCTGATATCCTGGGTGACCAGAATATGGAGCTTGATGAATCTCATCCATAACAATTCTCCTCTAGTATGCTACATTTGGAATATAAATTTTGTTCTTATAGGTAAGAAGTTCATATCATTCAAATTTATATCCCTCATACTTATTTGCAAGGCTTTGCTGCTGTAACTTGTCCTTTATCTGCACATTTATTTCATCCTCAGCAGTGTGATTAATAATCTGTGGTCTCAAATTTGGTCAAAAAGTACTAAGAGATTTCACATGCATTTCATGCACCTTCCTGCTAAGTGCATCAACCACCTTATTTTGTTTTCCTTTTATGTGTTTGATTTCAAAATCAAAATCACACAAAAACTCCAGCCATCTAGCTTTCCTAGCATTTAAAGTTGGTTGATCAAACAAGTATTTCAGGCCACAGTGGTCTGTCCTTAGCTCAAATTTTCTTCCCATTAAGTATTATCTCCACATATTGAGAGCATGTACTATGGCTGCAAGTTCTAGATCTTGAGTAGCACAATTCTTCTCATGCTCCTTCAATTTTATTGACTCATAGCATACCACGTGGTTGTGTTGCATAAGAACTCCTCCAAGTCCTTGATTACATGCATCAGTACACACCACAAAGTCTTTTTGTGGGTCTGCAATCTTCAAAATTGGTGCACTTGTAAGAAGATTCTTTAGCTACTGGAAGATTTATTCGCATCTTGGTGTCCATTCAACTTTATCCCCTTCTTTTGCAAAGAAGTGATTGAATGCGCAACCTTGGAGAATCCTTCAATGAACCTCTGGTAGTACCTTGCAAGTCCCATAAAATACCACACATCTATCACATTTCTTAGAGTTGGCCAGTTCATAATGGCCTCAATCTTCTCAGGGTCCACAGATATTCCTTCATCTGAGATAATGTGACCCAAATAATGAATTTTATCTTTATTAAAGTAACATTTTCTCAACTTTGCATACAACTTATGCTCCCTTAGCAATTGCAATTTCATTCTCAGATGTTCTCCATGCTCTATTTCATTATTAGAATAAATAAGAATGTCGTCTAGGAAGACAAGAACAAACTTGTCTAGATACTTGCTGAAAACACTATTCATGAGACACATGAATGTAGCTGGTGCATTTGTGATACCGAATGACACTGCTACAAACTCATAGTGTCCATACCTTGTTTTGAAGGTTGTCTTATGAATATTTTCCTCTTTGATTCTTACCTGATGGTAACCATACCTCAAGTCAATTTTTGAAAATACCTTTGCTCCTCTCACTTGATCAAAAAGTTCATCAACTCAAGGTAAAGGGTATTTATTCTTCATAGTAAACTTGTTCAACTATTTGTAATCAATACATAACCTAAGTGTCGCATCTCTCTTTTTCACAAATAGAACTGGTGCTCCCCACAGGGACACACTTGGTCTGATATACTTCTTTTCCAATAACTCTTGGAGCTGCATTTTCAACTCTAGAAATTATGGTGTGCTCATCCTTTAGGGTGTCTTGGACACTGGTGGTGCTCCAGGAACAAGGTCAATTGTAAAATCAATGTCTCTCTTTGGAGGAAGTCCTGGAATCTCATCAAGGAAATCATCCCTAAATTCTTGCAATACATGAAAGTCCTCCCACCTAGGAGTTTCATTCTTTGTTGCCTCCAAAACATGGGCTGCATACAATCTACAACCTTTCCTACAACACTTCTTCAGCTACATTGCTGAAATATGCCTTATAGAAATCACCTTTGGAATTCCTCTTACAACCCTTGGGTTTCCTTCTTCATCCATGTATTCAATTGTCTTATTGTAACAATCAATATTAACTCTATGCACTTCTAGCTAGTCCATTCCAATGAGAATATCATAGGAACCAATTGGTAGAACATTCAAGTCTGCATAGGTGACTAACCCATCCATGACTAATGGACATATTTATACCACTTCATTAACTTTTCTCTTGGTTCCAGTGGCTAGTTGAACTAACCACAATTTTCTATGCTTTAATTTCTTAAAAGCACAAATCTCAACAATTCTAGAAGTAATATAACTGTGAGTAGTCTAGGGTCAATCAAAACAGAAACAAATTGCTTAACAATCTTACCTTCAACTTCAACGACCATTGACTGGTGATCTTCCTAGCGGTCCTCTAGGGATGCATAAATTCTAGGGATGATCCTTGCTATTTGTCCCACCATTTCAGCTCCTTGGATGTTGTAATATTTCCTTACATACCCATTCTCATACGGATAGTTCCGGCGGATATGCTTTCCTCCACATCCCCAACATTGGAGTGGTTCTCTTGGATCCCTTGGATCTCTTGGATTTTCTCCCATCATTCTGGATGGCTTAGTCATAGCTTGTGATGGATGCCTTTGATGATTTCGGAAGTGAGAGGGTTTGAAACATTTCCTCCTTTGGTCAAACTTCTCATTCTTCTTGTCCTTCCATGCCTTATGGGAATCAGGTTTTGTTTTGTTCTGATCATAGCAATACTTGGCCTTCCTTATAGCATCTTCTAGAGTTCTAGATTCATCAAACTCAATCCTGTATTTATATGACTGAGGTATCCCACTCAGAAAACATTGAATTTTAGCTTTATCATTCGTGATGTATCTGACATAGCTCAGCAGTTCCAAGAATTTATTTGCATATTCTTCCATGGTCAACTGTCCCAATATCAGCTCATGGAACTCTTTGATCTTATCATAATAGTGTGTATTAGATAAGTACTTCTATTTGAAATATTTCTTGAACTACTTCCACATGATCTTTATATCATTGATTTTCTTCACTTGCCTGAGGTGCTCCCACCATATAGATGTTCTTCCATTTAGATTGAAGATGGACACCCTTTCCTTCATATTTCCAAATTAGTCTTGGACATGGAAATACTTTCTCATCCCAATAATCCAAGCTTCAACTTCTTGTCCGAACTTTACCTCACCATCAAACGTAGGAGGTTTTTCCTTCTTGAATTCATCATGTGAATTGTTATAGTAACACCTATTTCTCTTATTCCTATGAGAAGAAGAGCTTGAACCCCCAATGGATCCCTTAGAGTCAGATGATCCACTAGAAGACCTTTTTCTTGTTCTGGAACTGCTCCTACTTCCTTTCGGATTTACTGCCTGATGCCCAGATTTTATCTGCCTTTGGATGTCTGTCAAACTCTATAGCATGGTTGCGTTCAGCTGATTCTGCTCTTCCTGATCTCTAATCATCTTCTCATTATATTCTCTCTAACTTTGCAATCCCATCCTTAGGATTCTCATGGTGGTTGCAGTATCTGAGGGAGTCTCTTGATATCTTCTTCGATTGGATTCTATTTTAGCATTTCCAACTCGAATGTTTTCCCCCATAGCATCTTCCTTGAGCTCATAGGGATCCTGTGCATCATTCATGTTGTTGATTCTCTTGGCTAGGCCAAAACCAACTTTTCCAACTACACTATGACTTTGCAAAAATGTGTTAATACACATAATTTTTAGCTACGTGGAAATATCCAAATCTAAAAATCACTTACTGACTATTCACTGCAGTTTTCTCTCTGCAAAAATATTCAACTTAGCCCATTTAGGACCAATGTCAAAACCAAAAGATTTTAAAACTATTCACTTGGCCCATCTAGGCCCAATGTTGTAACCAATAGATTTGATACCACATTGTCACCTCCCCTCCCCTCTCACATTAGCACTTAAGGGAGGAACACGACTTCACTGCTCGCTCAGATACCACAATGTCCATGTACCCAAGTGCCCATATACCTGACTAATATGCATAATAATTTAGAACTTATTATTGATTTCTCTTTAAACATAGTCATGGGTCATGTTCATCTTTTAACATTCATGATTAAGCATAAACACCACTGTAATAGTCATTGCGCAGCGGAAAAATCCACTATGCAACCAAAAAGGTTGTTTCCGCACTAAAACTGACTTTTCCGACTTCCGCATTCCTGATTCCGATTTTCGACTTCAAGTAGCGGGAATCTTGAAATGCGGTATGCTCACTTTTCACTTTCCACTTTCCAACTTTCAACTTCAAAACTTCTGATTTTTGACATTGGGTAGCAGAAATCCTGAAATGCAGTATGCTCACTTATCACTTTTCCGCTTTCCGACTTCCAACTTCAGGTAGCGGAAATCCTGAAATGCAGTATGCTCACTTGTAACTTTCCCACTTTCCAACTTCCGACCTTCCACTTTCTATGGGTTGATACAGGGTTGTGGAAAACCAACATTTTTCCTTAACCTTTTTATATTTTTTCGATTTCTGCCTTCCTACTTCCTCCTTCCGCAGCGGGCTCGGGGTGCCAAAATCTACACTTTACCTTGTCTTTCTCCCCCATTTTCCTCCTTCTAACTTCCACCTTCCGCAGGAGGGTCTTGGAGTGCAGAAAAACACATCTTACCTTAAGATAGCTGCATTTTGACTCTTTGTCCAGGTATCCAACCTCCATGATCATAAGCAAAATGCAATGAAAAAATACAAGGCATATACAGATGCAAAATGCAGGGACATTTAACAATAGTAAACTCTACTTAAATCTTTAATAAGAATTCAACATATTCAGTACATTCATAAGAAAATACATTACAGAAATAAGAATAACCATAGAATACTTATCTTGAAGATGAATCTATCCTGCAACTAGATATGTTGTCGCAACGTTCCACCCAACCATAGGCCAATTATGTTCCTCAATCTCTCAACACAACTTGCACCCTTAAGCTAGACATGGTTTCCACAAGGAACTAGGAAAAAAAGGCTCACACATAGCTAAAACATATCAAACATAGTCAATCCAACCTACAGTTGGGTTTATTAGACTGCCCATCCAAGCCAATACAAAATTGGGTTTATCAAGATGCACACAAACAAGAAAATACATTGTTGGGTTTACCAGGATACTCATCCAAGCCAGATAACAATTTGGTTTATCAAACTGCAAGAAGTCAAACCAACATTCACATTGAGGACCATCCAAGCCAACTAACAGATGGTTTATCAAGATACTTATCCAAGCCATCTCACTACTGGGTTTATCAGGCTACTCAGCCAAGCAAGATAACAATTGTGTTTATCAAGCTGTCCAGCCAAGGATCACACATGGCCAAATGCACATCAACACACAGCCAAGCCAACACACCGTTGGGTTTATCAAGCTACTCAGCAAAGAAAATATATGATTGGATTTATCAGGCTACCCATCCAGGCCAATATACCATTGGGTTTATCAGGATTTCGGCCAAGCCAATCTACATTTGGGTTTATCAGAATGCTAAGGTAGTGGAAAGGTAGAATGGCTAAGCTAGTGGATCATTCACAGAGCTAGGTACACCTCCAAAATATCTATCTATCCTGACATCCACAATACCTACACACCCAACACAAGGAAGTATACCCTTCTCTGCTACACAGTCCCTCAGGTTATACCTTCCCTTCTAGTGCTCTTCGGGATGTGCATAGAAGAGTCACTATCCACTCTTATCTTTTTGTGAGGTTCCTCCTTTCAATAGGTTTATCAAGTCGATTCAGCGTCTCTTACACTCCTAAGTATTTCATACAGTTAAACCTAAACCAGGGCACACATAACAACAAACCACACGAAGACACAACACCACATGGCTCCACTCTGTAACACAGGAAAACACGGTAACACAACAACCAGGGTTCCCAACAAAGGATAGGTGAAGAGAAACATTGCAGAGCGTGAAACGAATTCCTCTGCTAGCTCTCTTTGCATATGTGAGATGACACTCAGTTTGAATCAGAATAATCTAGTCAGATTCATGCGTGAATGAGGATAACGCCCCTAAAAAACCCTTTCGCGACTTAGGATAGTGAAAAAAATAATCCCCTGAAAATGGGACAGAAGAATGACCAAAAGCGTTCAAGGTGACTCTGGAAATGACAAGATGGGCACACATTCCCCTGATTACTAGCTTTAGAAGAAAGAATTTGGTTTCCCCCAGGCTGCAAGTTTTCTCAGACTGTAGGCTAGCTCAGTCACGAAACCAACTGCCATGCCTCACTTTTCCCAAGGCATTAACTGCCTCAACCGCTCTTCTGAAAGAATTGAATGATTGAGTAGAGAGGACAAAAAGGGTATATGATAGCTTATGGTTTCTCTCATTGACATCTGGTCTCACGCTATTGGCTCAAGTTTTTTGGATAAATCCTCCCCCTATTCCTTGTGAAATAATGCCCCCATCTCTTTCATTGTAGTGCATAGCTAGTTGTGGTATATGTTCTTAAATGTCCCTGCATTTTGAATCTATATATGCCTTGTACTTTCCAATTCATTTTGCTTATGATCATCGAGTTTGGATACCTGGCCAAAGAGTCAAAATGCGGCTATCTTAAGGTAAGATGTGTTTTTCTACACTCTAGGACCCACCTGTAGAAGGTGGAAGTCAAAAGTTGGAAGGAGGAAAATGGGGAAAAAGACAAGGTAAAGTGTAGATTTCTGCACCCTGAGCCCGCAGCAGAAGGCAAAAGTCGAAAGGAAAAAATCGAAAAAATAGAAAAAAGGTTAAGGAAAAAAATTGGTTTTCCATGATCCTGAAATCAACAACGGAAGGTGGAAAGCAGATTGCAAAAGGTGGAATGTGGATAAATTACTCCGTCATATTTCAAGGTTTTGATTCCCAAAGTCCGTAGTGGAAGGCTGAAAGAGGAATGCGGAAGGTAGAATCTGGAAAAACTACTCTGTCTTATTTTAAGTTTCTGATCCCCGAATTACACAGCATAAGGCACAATGCAGAATGCAGAAGGTAGAGCATGGATAAATTACTCTATCATATTTTAAGTTTCTAATTCCTGAAGTTCACAATGGAAGACGAAAAGAGGAATCCGGAAGGAAGAATGCAGATAAAATTACTCCATTGTATTTTAAGTTCTGATTCCCAAAGTTCGCATTGGAATACAGAAAGCGGAAAGCGGAAAGGTGAGAATTCACAGTGGCATTTTGCAGAGTTCGATTTGCCGCAAACTGCATTGCGAAAGGTGGAAGGTGGAAAGCGAAAAATTCATGTTTAGTGCATAAATGAATTTTCTGGATACACAATGGATCTGTGAGTTGCAGAACGATTGTTACAGTGGTGTTTATGCTTAAATGAATGTTAAAGGATGAACATGACCCATGACTTTGTTTAAAGAGAAAGAAATTGAAATTTTTTTAAATTATTATGCATATCAGTTAGGTGTATGGGAACTTGGGTACATGGTCATTGTGGTATCAGAGTGAGTAGTGAAGTTGTGTTCCTCCCTCATATGGGGACGTGACAATGTGGTATCAAAGTGAGTAGTGAAGTCACATTCATCCCCTATATGTCAATGAAGAGGGGAGGGGACATGACAACATGGTATCATAGCAGTTGGTTTCAACATTGGGCCTACATGGGCCAAGAAAATAGTTTTTAGAGCTATTGGTCACAACATTGGGCCTATATGGGCCAAGTGAATATTTTTCAGAGCTATTGGTTACAACATTGGTCCTAGATGGGCCAAGTGAATAGTTTTTAGAGCTATTAGTTTCAACATTGGGCCTAAATGAGCTAAGTTGGATAGTTGCAGAGAGAAGAAAAAAAACTGCAGTGAACAGTCGGTAAGTGGTTTTTAAATTCTAAGATTGTCACGAAGCTAACAATGTTGTTTATTAACACATTTTCCAGATTCATAGTGTAGTTGGAAAAGTTGGTTTTGTCTCAGCCATGAGAATCAATAGCATGAATGATGCACACGATCCCTTTGAGCTCGAGGCAGATGCTATGGGGGAAAACATTTGAGTTGGAAATGATGAAACCGAATCTAATGGAAGAAGATGTCAAGAGACTCCCTTAGATATTGAAGCCACAGTGAGAAGCCTAAGGATGCGATTGAAAATTTGCAGAGAAGATAATGAGAGCATGATTAGAGCTCAGGAAGAGCATAATCAATTGAACGCAACCATGATGTAAAGTTTGATAGACATCCAAAGGGAGATAAACTATGGGCATCGGGCAGTAAATCTGGAAGAAAGTAGGAGTAGTGAAAGAATAAAAAAAATGTCTTCTAGTGGATAATTTGAATCTAAAGGATCCACTAGGGGTTCAATCTCTTCTTCTCACAGGAATCAGAGAAAGAGGAATTACCAGAACAGTTCGCATGATGAATTTAAGAAGGAAATGCCTCCTACCTTTAATGTCTTCTTGGGATGAAAAAGTATTTCCAAGTCCAAGACTACTCTAGAAATATGAAGGAAAGGGTAGCCATATTCAATATGAATGGAAGAGCATCTATATGGTGGAAGCACCTCAGGAAATTAGTGAAGAAGATCAATGACGGATAGATTGTGTGGAAGCAGTTCAAGAAATATTTCAAGCAAAAGTACCTCTCTGACAGGTACTATGATGATAAGATCAAATATTTCCATGAGCTGAGCTTGGGACATCTAGCCATGGAAGAATATGCAAACAAATTCTTGGAGTTGTTGAGGTATGTCATATACATTAGGGATGATAAAGTGAAAATTCATCATTTTCTGAGTGGGCTACCTCAGTCATATAAATACAGGATTGAGTTTGATGAACCTAAAACTCTAGAAGTGGCTATAAGGAAGGCCAAGTATTTCTATGATTAGAACAAAGGAAAAACTGATTACCATAAGGCATGGAAGGACAAGAAGAATGAGAAGTTTGACCAAAGGAAGAAAGGTTTCAAACCCTCTCACTTCCAAAATCAACAAAGGAAACCATCACAAGCTATGACTAAGCCATCCAAAGTGATGGAAGATAGGCCAAGAGAACCACTCCAATGTTGTAGATGTGGAGAAAACCATATGCGTAGGAACTGTTTGCATGAGAATGGGTATGTAGGGTAAGTTCACAACATCCAGGGAGATAAAACGATGGGTCAAATAGCAAGGACCGTCCCTAGAATCTATGCAACACTAGACGACTGCCAGGAAGATCATCAATCAACAATTGTTGCAGTTGAAGGTAATATTGTTGAGCAAATTGTTTCTGTTTTGATTGACCTTGGATCTACTCACAACTTTATTACTCCTAGAATTGTTGAGATTTGTGCTTTTAAGAAATTAAATCATAACAAATCATGGTTAGTTCAACAAGGAACTAGAACCAAGATAAAAGTAAGTGAAGTGGTAGAAATATGTCCATTAGTCATGGATGGGTTAGTCACTTATGGAAACCTAAATGTTCTGCCACTTGGTTCCTATGATATTCTCATTGGAATGTACTGGTTAGAAGTGAAGAGTTAAGCTTGACTATTACAACAAGACATTTGAATGCATGGATAAAGAAGGGAACCCAAGGGTTGTAAGAGGCACTCCAAAGGTGATTTCTGTTAGGCATATTTCAGCAATGTAGCTAAAGAGGTTCTGTAGGAAAGGTTGTATATTGTATGCATCCCATGTTTTGGAGGTAGCAAAGAATGAAACTCATAGGTTGGAGGACTTTCATGTATTGTAAGAATTCAAGTATGTTTTTCCTGATGAGATTCCAGGACTTCCTCTAAATAGAGACATTGATTTTACAATTTACCTTATGCCTAGTGCAGCACCAGTTTCCAACACACACTGCAGGATGAGCACACCAGAATAGCTAGAGCTAAAGATGGAGTTGCAAGAATTGTTGGAAAAGAAGTATATCAAGTTGAGTGTGTCCCTAGGGGGACCACAGTTCTGTTTGTGAAAAATAAAGATGGGACACTCAGGTTATGTATTTATTACAAACATTTGAACAAAGTCACTGTGAAAAATAAATACCCTCTACCTCGAATTGATGACCTTTTTGATCAAATGAGAGGAGAAAAGGTATTTTCAAAGATTGACTTGAGGTCTGGTTACCATCAGGTAAGAATCAAAGAGGAAAATATTCATAAGACAACCTTCAAAACAAGGTTATATGGACAATATGAGTTTGTAGTAGTACCATTTGATCTCACAAATGCACCAACTACATTCATGTGTCTCATGAATAATGTTTTCAACAAGTATCTAAACAAGTTTGTTCTTGTCTTCCTAGATGACATTCTTTTTTATTCTAAGAATGAAAAAGAGCATGAAGAACATCTAAGAATGGCATTGAAATTGCTAAGGCAGCATAAGTTGTATGCAAAGTTGAGAAAATGTGACTTTTATAAAAATAAAATTCATTATTTGGGTCACATTATCTCAGACGAAGGAATCTTTGTGGACCCTAAGAAGATTGAGTCCATTATGAATTGGTGAACTCAAAGAAATGTGATAGATGTGAGATATTTATTGGAGTCGTAGGATACTATGGGAGGTTCATTGATGGATTCTCTAAGGTTTCACATTCAATCACTTCTTTGCAAAAGAAGGGGATAAAGTTTGAATGGACACCAAGATGTGAAGAAAGCTTCCAGCAGTTGAAGAATCTTCTTACAAGTGCACCAATTTTTGAAGATTGCAGACCCAGAAAAAGACTTTGTGGTGTGTACTAATGCATGTAATCAAGGACTTGGAGGAGTTCTTATGCAAGACAACCACGTGGTATGCTATGAGTCTAGAACGTTGAAGGATCATGAGATGAACTGTGCATGTAAATCAGACTGTTTGTAGATTGCATGTGTGTGTGCATATTGTTGTTTGTAGATTGCATGCGCGTGTGCATATTGTTGGATGCACCAGGGAAAATAATAGTTATCTTAAATTCATCTTCTAGTGGTGATTCCTTGGTCACTCCATTATCTTTCAACTCAATATTTATGGTCAAAGTAGATGGAACATTAAAGGAATTGATAAATTCCATTGGAACCTTTTACTAATACCTCCTCCACTATCGTGCTTGGCTACAAATACAAGCTTTTTTACATTCATACAATTCCAAAATTATTCTCCATCCCTTCCTCCATTTTAGAACCCATGTATTGAATATAACTACAATCTCATTTTTTTACACATGTCTTGCTACACTTTCATCCACATCATCCCCATCACCTTCTTTCGACATGCCTTGAATGTCATGCTCTTTTTAAACCTCATCATCAACCAAAGGGGTTATACTATATTGCTATTGTTATTAAAAGCAATGCACTTTCATCATTTTTTCCTTTCTTCTTTTCCCATATTGATTAGTAGTCTTGGCATTCCATCTTTGTTCCCTTCCTTATGTTCACATACAAATAAAATTAAGATACTCATTCTAAAAGAAATTAAAACAATGGGAGGGTATGTACAAAAGAATTGCATCCTCCTACTCAAAGAAACTAAACAACAATAAAATTTGAATAGGCATATGAATCCAACCCCTAGGCGTATTTAATAAACATAAATTATCTATCTAACAACCACATACTTATCTCTTCATCTATTATTGAAAAAATTTAAACACGTAACTAACCTCAATTTCAAAAACACATATTCACCAAATTTTTCAAAGAACAAATAAACTTCAATCCTCAAACAGTTCCATACACCAATGAGTGAGGAGAGTACCAAATATATGGATCACACAAAAACAATAATCTATAATGAAAATTCCCCTATAAAATGGTTTCATTCTCAAAATGAACAAACTCCCAACAAGACATGGTAAAAGAATGTCCCAGAGGAGATGCTTCATTGTTTCTAGCCTAAGATACAACGGGAAATTCCCATTTGAGATAACACATTTTACCAATCATTCCTTAGAAGAAAGGTCATGGTAAGCCATTATCCATGTATTCAAAAAGAGGTTATATCAAACCTGAATCAACCACGCGATATGCAATATTGTGATCCACAATTTATGTACATCAACAAATACCCATAATCAATTAAGAATAATATTGATATCATTCCACTAATGAAGAAGAGAGTACAACCTCCAAGAATTGTATTGGACTAAGAAAGTCCTAAAGATCCACTCCCAATCACATCAAATGGTTCCAAGCATGTCTACATTTATTTTTAATAGGTCCTCTTGGGGATAAGACTAGTCATTTTCATAATAATAATAATAATAATAATAATAATAATAATACAAAGAACTCACCTCAATTTCAAAAACATGTTTACACCAAATTTTCCAAAAAACAAACAAAACTGCAACCTTGAAGTAGTTCCAGACACCAATAAGCAAGAAGAGTACCAAATATATATATATATATATATCACCTAACAACACTACTCTATAATGAAAACACCCCTACAAAATGGTTTTATACTCAAAATGAGCATACTCCCAACAAGACCCAGAAAAAGAACATCCCAAAAGAGATGCTTCATTGTTTCTATCCTAGAAGGTACAAGGGAAATGTCCATATGAGTAGCACATTTTACCAATAATTCCTTGGAAAGAAGGATTTGGTAAATAATTATCCATGTATTCACTTAGATTTTGTATCTATCCTAAATCAACCACATAGTATGTAATCTTGTGATCTACTATCTCTTTGCATCGACAGACACCCATCATCAAATACAAGTTGTATTGATCTCATGCCACTAATGAAGAAGAGAAGAATGAAGAAGACAGGACAACCTCCAAGAATTGCATTGGAACAAGAAATACCTAAATATCCACACCCAATCACAACAAAAGGAGGCATGCATGTATACATTAATTTTGAATAGATCCTTTTGTGGGATAAGAGTAGTAATTTGAATAATAATATCTCGATCTCCAAAGGATAGGGAAAAATCACAAGAAATTAATTGTTGGTCCTTCCATGAGAGAGTACTCATATCCCACAAATACCTCCAATAAAAAAATCCTCTTCTAACTCAAATACTACACCTAAAAACAAGGAATGCATGTAACATATTGATAGGGTAGAATCAATAGCACAGCTAGAGAGATATGATAAGTCTCCTTCATTTACTAATGGGTTTTTGAATTCCATTATCACTTCAATGAAAATATTAATTAACAATTGAGTCCAAAGCTATATCTCTAGTTTCCTAAAGGATTTGAGATAAGGGGAGAAGAGATAAAAACACCTCTTGTAGTGTGTCATTTGGGGAATCCTTTTGGAGAAACCCTTTGTTTTTTTCTCTTCAATGTTGTATTCTATTCATGCTCTCGATGGTACCTATAAATTCATCCACAATATGATTTCTCCATTTTACTAACAACAAATATCATGATATTCAAATCAAACTAGAGTTAACACTCTATCAATTATTAAATGGAAGCATGTGGGGAATAATTGGATCCTTTCATATTACTTCAAAAAATAGCAGAATATTACAACCTTATCAATGAGATGCTCCCTCCTCCTTTGTTCTAGGTTCCTTCCTCCACTTCCCAAGACTTTGATCACCAACATTTTTAAGCAAAAGAGTTACCCACTGTTCTTCCATAATAACTTTTCTCTTTGATCCTTCCTCCCTAATATTTACCTTAAATGTCTCTTATATAGATTTAGGATATGGGTGGTGAGAGTGAACTTTTGAATCACAAATTGGAATCCTAACTTAATATCCTCAATTGTCCTATTTTCCATAGTTTGGGAATTTTTATGAACACTGGAACAATCAATGCACAAAACACATATGCTATGTATGTTACTTCCACTTCAAGTTTGTGGAGACGCAAATTTTGATTTTGTTAGAAAATTCAATCACTTGAAAGTTGTCTGTTTTGGGATATATGGGTATTAATTAACACCTTTCATTTACTATTAGTTATATTAAGATATTATGTATCTTTTAGTGCTTCATGTTTTTCTTCATATATGTTGTAGGAAAACATAAAGATCATGATTTTTTCCTACACTATTAAGGGTTTTAAATTGAGTGTTAACATATGCCCCCTAATATGTGAGGTCTAAAGAACTAATGAGGTCTAAAAGACATTCTATTTTATACTCTTTAGTGATCAAAGATGAAAGGATAAAGAGGATAAGCATGAACGAAGGAGTTGGAAGGAACCTGTAAGCAAAACAAGGAAATGTCCCAAGTATATAATATCTTCTTGAAGTAGGTATACCAACGTAAACAAACATGGACACAAAAACTACATAGTGGATCCATGTCAAAAGTACCTAAAAATGTAAACATTCACTACTATAAGTATGAGATATCTAGGTATCCATTATACTTTAATATGGAAATATAATATTGCACAACTTGGGAAGTGCATCGATGAGTGATACAACTATTTTTCCCAAGTACTTTGATCCACACTAGCGATAGCATGAGTTTATATAATGTGAATGAAGGAGCTAATATCGAGCATAATAAAGCACCATATGATTATTTTTCATTGATGTATAACATTAACAAATGTGAGGAGGTCCACCGATAATGGAATCGAAGGTAATGAGTAAAATATAGTGAATTTGAATAGATGTTATAAAGTAAAACAGTTGAAGAATAAAAAAAACAAGGTTCATTGATGTATACCCACTCTCATTTGCAAGGGAACTTGGTACTAATGGATGCAAGATCCAAGATACTCTAGGTTTCCTAGATCCACTTCATAGATGATGATTTGGTGTTGATAGGAAATATCCTTTATAGGGAGGGAATCAATGCATTCCACATTAATGGGACTAAAACAAAATTAACATGAGGGAAGCATAAAATTTCACATGAGGGGATAATTTTTTAACAATCCTACCCTAATGTCTTGAACCAACTTTAGTGCATATTTGATGAAAGGAACATCCTATTTGATAATAGTTTTAGGATTATAATAATCTAATGGGTTGATCATAACAATATTTCCTTGGTGATGGAACCGAGTGACTAGGAAGACTCAAGGTACTATAGTCATCATAGCATGTATCCAATTAGGTCCCAATAGAAAGCTATAATATATGGGCATGTCTACTACCTTAACACCAACTTTAATTGTTTTACCTCCCAATTCAATTATGCAGGCCAAGGTAAGTTTGTGAGGAGGGAAAAAAGGTCCATAAAATTCTTTTAGAATAGTATGGGATGGAACTAAGGTGGGTGTTCTAAATTCTTAGAAACTGTTAACACTTAAATTTTACACACATGTGACATTTTATCCATTCTTAAAGTAAGGCGTCATCAAAATATACAATGCATCCCAATGAAGACATCCTTATCAGATATAAAAATCAGTATGAGTGCAATAATGCCAAAGAATAATCAAAATAATTAGTGTGGATAAATATATGTTTACTTGCGCTATAGTACGTGTTATAAGTTATGTTCCCATGCTATCCTAGCATGAATTTCCATTTGGTATCTATGTGACTATCAAAATAGTGGGATCTCAATTACATGCTACACATTGAAGAGTCGTGAAGGATCCTCACCAATAAAAATTAAAACTGGCCTTGGGGAGCATTGAATATCCCCTTTTGTGCACCTTAGAGATAGTTCATGAGGAAATGGGTTTCACACTCGGATCTAGTTGTTTCTCAGATATCTCGTTTCCTATAAATAGAGACCATGGGCATGCATCTCAGTATAGAAAATTAGAGCAAGGTTATGTTGCTAGAATTTTGTTGAGGCTTATTCATAGCTCACCTCTTCCCCCACCTAATAGCATTCCTCAAGAGCCCTTGCGTCCTTCCTCCAAGGGCAAATTTTTTCTATCCATTTTTCTTCAAGTTGTTTATCATTTAATGTGTACAAAAAGGACCTTTGTAAGGGAAATTATTGTCTTACATTGAATACCACACCTCTTAGGTAAAACCACATTTATTTTCTTGACCATTGGGTAATCTAAATTGGTTCTAGCGTTGGATTCTTGTTGTAGTTTTCATTTCCTCGTTCCCTTTCTTTATTTCAAGCTATTTTTGTTTTTATTTTGTTTTCTTTCACTAACAAGATCTTGCAGGATCATTTTGGAGTAATTAAATTTTATTTTAACAATACAATACTCGGCCTTGTTAACAACCTCAAAGGATTTCACCCAAAGTGGGAGAGGTTGTACACATTTGTGCGTAATTTCCCACAATAATATTTATGGTGAATCCACTTGATTTTTGTTCATTTCTTCTTAACTAGGTTTCTATCTGTCGAATAGATATTTCTAGGATGTTTCGTTGTGTAGGAGAACAGGTCCATACCCTTCATTCCCAAAACATTTCACAAGGATATAACTATTGATTCACAAAGATATAACTATGGATATAGAACATGGAGGCCAAGGGGATTATTTCTATTTTATCATAAGGGGTTTCAAGCATTTCAACGACGGAATAAATTTGTAGATCTCGTGACAGGAAGGAGAAATGGGTCCTTATGTGAATTTTGAATCAAAGGATAAAAATTGAAAACTTTCAAGTAGTGTATCTTTTGAAGGGAAAACAAACCCTAGACTTCCACTTCACCATCCACTAATGGCATGCTTCCTCCTTTGTATTCCAATGTATGCACACTTGTTCTAAGTGTCTCTTTACATCTTCCTTAGCTGCAACTTTCACGGTTGCTATAATCAAGGATGCATACTTCATCTTTGATACAACCTTTTCTAACACCTCATCAGCTACTTCATCCAACTTTCCAACTACAATGGGATTATCTCCTATATGTGTAGAATTACAGATGCTTCCTATACTTGCAATAAAAGTATGACAATGTGCATTAGGGAAAATACTAGTTCCATAAATTCATCTTCTAGTGGTGATTCTTTGGTAACTTCACCATATTTCAACTCAATATTTGTGGTCAAAGTAGACAAGACATGAAAGGAATTGATAAATTCCATTGAAACCTTTTTCACTAATACCTCCTCCACTACCTTGCTTGGCTAAAAATTCAATATTTTTTTTCATGCATATAGTTACAAACGTATTCTCCATCCCTTCCTCCAATTTAGGAACACATGTATTGAATATCAAAACTTATTGTAGGTTAACTGCAATATCTTATTTTTGCAAACACGGGTTGCTACACTTTCGCCAACATCATTACCATCA
This sequence comes from Pseudotsuga menziesii, assembly GCA_001517045.1. NCBI lineage: Eukaryota > Viridiplantae > Streptophyta > Pinopsida > Pinales > Pinaceae > Pseudotsuga > Pseudotsuga menziesii. The sequence goes on along the minus strand of LPNX010152529.1, from coordinate 381,103 downwards.
CCTTATTTTGACATGCATTTAATGGAATGCTCTTCAATTACCTCTACATCAAAACAAGGGCATTATTATACTACTATTGTTGTAAAAAACAATGCACTTTCATCGTTTTTCCCTTTCTTATTTTCCCATATTGATTAGTAGTCTTGGCACTCCATCTTTTTTCCTTTCCTTATGTTATCTTAATACCGCGTGTTTCTATTTATCCCTACCTTGTTAGATGAAATAATGTTCCCTTATGTACCCTCTTCTTTCTCTTCTACATCTTTGATTAATGTTCCATTTGCAACTCCTAGGGTCTCCTTATCCCCCATTTCTCGCCAACTCATATTATGCAAAAATCACCATATCCATATCCACCATCCCTATGGGGCCTTTTTCTCATTATCATGCTTGTTTTGGATATAGGTGTCTTTTCCTTCACAATTAAAATTTAAAATCGTGACATCTTTGTGTTTGTACTCTATTTCCATAACTTCAAGTTCTACTTCTTTCATCCCTTTACATGGGTGATAACTTGACCATTGTTTCATATTCTACAACATATCCATTGGGTGCAATCTCTTTTATCCTTAGAAAAATTTTATTGTTATCCTCTCCTTCAACATTCCATAGTCTCACCACTTACCTCTTCTTCACTTCCAATAACAATAGCATTTCTTCTTTATTTCTATGTACCAAAATGGGCATGTCATATAGGGATTCACCTCCTCATATGCACAAAAAATGAAGTTAGTGTCACTATTCTCCTTGTTCTTTAGAAAAAAATTTAAAGTCTCTTTGTTCTTTGTTTTCATTCATATCCACCACTTGGAGATCTTATTTCACCTCCTATATATAAAATGTTTCTTCAACCTGCTCTGAGGTATCTATTCTCACTAGAACTCTCTATAATGTTGTCATGGCCCCATCTTTATCAACATGTTTGTTGTTCTCCTTTGAAGTCTTAAAAGATTTTTCCTTACCAAGGGTTTTCTCATCAGCCAAATTATTTGGCCCTTTATTTCGACCAGCTCCTTGGACTACCTCCAAGGTTCTAAATTGACCATTAACCTTCTTAACTCCTCTAAGGTCTCTTCCTCGCGACATTATTCAACTATTTCTACCAATATTCCACTTCTTTATCTATGCCATCTTTACACTTTTAATGTGTATCCTTCTCCCTTGAATTCATCACTCTCCCCAAGCCGATGGTTGGAGTTATCCTTAGCTTCTACAATTTTTTATTTAGCCAAACCTATTATAATATCTAAACCCCCTCTTTAATTTCAGATATGAAAAAATCAAAATTAGTTCTTAAATTTCAGATGTTCATGGGTGGATCTTAAAGTGTGAATATTTTACCTATTTTGGATGAATTTTGTGTTTCAAATATCGAAATTACTAATGATAAATGTTGAATAATAGCATATTTGATTGGCATCCTGTAATGCTCTTTAAAGTTTGATTTTTAGATGTTTTTTTATGTGACAAAAATATGGAAAATTTAGTGGTTGAGTAACAAATTCTAGAATTGTTCTAATCATTACCCCTCAAATAAACCTTTTCAAAAGGGATCTTGTTCATTAGACACCTAATGTGGAAAATGGAGAGGTCGTAACTTTACTTGATATCAAAACAATCCTTGATGATGCTATAGCTATGATGTAAAAGGTGACAGAAAAAGGGTAATTCCCTTTTCTATTGGGCTTGTTGTGAAAGTAAATATTTATAACAATCATAAAATAAGAGTATAGTCATGTGCTTTGTGTAATTTTATCATAAGATCATTTTATGTAATAAATTAATGATCAAGGATGGAACTCATGCTTTAGCTTAAGTTATGTCATTAATTAAAAGTTATGAATTGGGAATTGTGTAACTTACATAATGCATGTTTATATTTCACCCATGTATTATGACATTACAACTTTGAATAAATTCATCCAAGTTACAAGTACCAAGTCTCTCTCTTTTCTCCATTTATTAATTGTTATTGTATTTCTATTAAACTTTGATAAAGATGCAAGAAATGGAAACTAATGTTGAGGATTCCAAGTTAAATTTGATCTTTAGTATACATATATCAATCCATGGATGGATTTGTATCATTGCTCTATTTTTCTTGGGATGGTTGTATTTAATGATCTACTTCTTCTCTATAAAAAAACACGCTCATTTCCTACAACTTGGATTTTTGGAACGGATTTAACCATTGATTCACACGGATATAATTGTGGATATAGAACACGAAGGCCAATTGTCTTAGTTTTATTTTATCATAAGGGGTTTCAAGAATTTCAAAGATGGAGTAAGTTTTTATAGCTTGTGACTAGAAGGATAAAATGGGTACTTATGTGAATTTTGAATCAAAGGATAAAAAGTGAAAATTTTCAAGTAGTGGATTTTTTGAGGGAACAACAAACCCTAGAATTCCACTTCACCATCCATCAATGGAATCCTTCCCCCTTGGTATTCAAGTGTATGCACACTTGTTCTATTTGTCTCTTCTCATGTTCCTTAGCTCTAACTTTCACGGTTTCTCTAACCAAGGATGCATTCTTCATCTTTGCTGCAACATTTTCTACCACTTCATCATGTACTTCATCCAACTTTCTAACTACAATGGGATTATATCCTATATGTGTATGATTACACATTCTTCCTATCCATGCAATAAAAGCATGACAACCTGCATTAGGGAAAATAATAGTTACCATAAATTCATCTTCTAGTGGTGATTCCTTGGTCACTCCATTATCTTCCAACTCAATATTTATGGTCAAAGTAGATGGGAAAGGAATTGATAAATTCCACTGGAACCTTTCACTAATACCTCCTCCACTATCATGATTAGCTACAAATACAATATTTTTTACATGCATACAATTACAAACTTATTCTCCATCCCTTCCTCCATTTTAGGAACCCATGTATTGAATATCGAAACATCTTGTAGGTTAACTACAATATTTTTTTTTGTACACATGTGTTGCTACACTTTCGTCCACATCATCACCATCACCTTATTTGGACATGAATTGAATGACATGCTCTTTTTAAACTTCATCATAAACCAAAGGGGTTATATTATACTACTATTGTTGTTAAAAACAATGCACTTTCATCATTTTTCCCTTTCTTATTTTCATGTATTGATTAGTAGTCTTGGAAATCCATCTTTGTTCCTTTCCTTATGTTCACATAAAATAAAATTAAGGTACTCATTCTGAAATAAATTAAAACCATGGGAGGATATGTACAAAAGCATTACATCCTCCTACTCAAAGAAACTAAACAACAATAAAATTTGAATAGGCATATGAATTCAACCCTAGGTGTATTTAATAAACATAAATTATTTAGCTAACAACTGCATACTTATTTCTTCATCCATTATTGAAAACATTTAAACAAAGAACTAACCTCAATTTAAAAAAACACATTTTCACCGAATTTTCCAAACAACAAATAAAGTTCAATCCTCAAGTATTTCCATACACCAATGAGTGAGGAGAGTACCAAATATCTATATCACCCAACAACAATATTCTATAATGAAAATTCCCCTGTAAAATGGTTTAATACACAAAATGAAAAAACTCCAAACAAGTCGTGGTAAAAGAGTGTCCCAGAAGAGATGCTTCATTGTTTCTAGCCTAAGATATAAGGGGAAATGCCCATTTGAGATAACACATTTTACCAATCATTCCTTAGAAGGAAGGTCATGGTAAACCATTATGCATGTATTAAGAAAAAGGTTATATCAAACCTAAATCAACCATGCGCTATGCAATCTTGTGATCCATTATTTATTTACATCAACAAATACCTATCATCAATTAAGAATAGTATTGATATCATTCCACTAATGAAGAAGAGAGAAAAAAATCCAATAATTATATTGGACAAAGAAAGTCCTAAAGATCCACTCCCAATCACATTAAAAGGGTCCAAGCATGTCTACATTCATTTTGAATAGGTCCTCTTGGGGATAAGACTAGTAATTTTCATAATAATAATAATAACAATGATAATAATAATTTATATAAGACAAAGAATTAACCTCATTTTCAAAAACATGTTTACACCAAATTTTCCAAAAAGAAAACAAAACTGGAACATTGAAGTAGTTCCAGACACCATTAAGCGAGGAGAGTACCAAATATATATATCACCTAACAACACTACTCTATAATGAAACCACCCCTACAAAAAAAAAAATTATACTCAAAATAAGCATACTTCCAACAAGACTTGGAAAAAGAACATCCCATAAGAGATGCTTCATTGTTTCCAGCCTAAGGTACTAGGGGAAATGTCTGTCTGAGTAGAAAATTTGACCAATTATTCCTTGGAAGGAAGGATTTGGTAAATAATTATCCATGTAATCGCTTAGAGTTTGTATCTGGACTAAATAAACCACACGGTATGCAATCTTGTGAACCACTACCTCTTTGCATTAACAGACACCCATCATCAAATAAGAGTAGTATTGATCTCATGCCACTAACGAAGAAGAGAGTAAAACCTCAAAGAACTGCATTAGACCAAGAAAGGCCTAAATAACCACACTCAATCACAACAAAAGGAGGCATGCATGTATAAATTAATTTTGAATAGGTCCTCTTGTTGGATAAGAGTAGTAATTTGCATAATAATATCTCGATCTCCGAAGGATAGGAACACTCACAAGAAATGAATTGTTGGTCCTTCCATGAGAGATTACTCATATGCATGTAACATACTGATAAGGGAGAATATGATAGCAAAGATAGAGAGATATGATAAGTCTCCTTCATTTACTAATGGGTTTTTGAATTCCATTATCAAATCAATGAAAATATTAATTAACAATTAGACAGAGCTATATATTTAATTTTTTCAAGAATTTGAGATAAGATAAGAAGAGAGAAAAATAACTCTTGTAGCATGTCATTTGGGGAAGCCTTCTGGAGAAGCTCTTTACTTGTTTCTCTTCAATGTTGTATTCTATTCATTCTCTCGATGGTATTAGAAATTCATCCACAATATGCTTTCTCCATTTTTCTAACAACAAATATCATGCTATTGAAATCAAATCAAAGTTAACATTCTATCAATTATTAAATGCAAGAATTTGGGGGACAACTGAAGCCTTTCATATTACTTCAAAAAAATAGAAAAATATTACAACCTTATCAATGAGATGCTCCCTCTTCCATTTTTCTAGTTTCCCTCCTCCACTTCCCAAGACATTGATCACCAATATTTTCAAGCAAAAGAGTCACTCATTTTTCCTCCATAATAACTTTTCTCTTTGATCCTTCCTCTCTAATATTTACCTTAAATGTCTCTTATATAGATTTCAGATATGGGTGATGAGAGTGAACTTTTAAATCTTAGATTGGAATCCTAGCTTAATCTCCTCAATTGTCATATTTTCCATAGTTTGGGAATTTGTAAGAACAATGGAACAATTGTTGCACAACAAACATATGTTATGTACTTTCCTTCCACGTCAAGTTTGTGGAGACTCGATCTTTGATTTTGTTAGAAACTTCAATCACTAAATTTGTCTCTTTTGGGATATATGGGTATCTATTCACACCTTTTGTTTACTATTAGTTATATTAAGATATCATGTATCTTTTAGTGCTTCATGTTTGTCTTCATGTTGCAGGAAAACATTAGATCGTAATTTCATCCTACACTATTGAGGGTGTTAAATTGAGTGTTAACAGATGGCCCCTAATATGTGAGGTCTAAAGAAAGAGTGAGGTTTGAAATACATTCTATTTTATGCTCTTTAGTGATCAAATATGAAAGGATAAAGAGGATAAGCATGAACAAAAGAGTTGGAAGGAACCTGTAAGAAAACCAAGGCAATGTCCTAAGTATATAATATCTTCTTGAAGTAGGTATACCAATGGAAACAAGAATGGAAACAAACAATACATAGTGGATCCATATAAAAAGTACCTAAAATGTAAACATTCACTATTATTAGAATGAGATATCTAGGTATTCATGATACTTTAATATGGAAGTATAATCCTGGACCACTTGGGAAGTGCATCAATGAGTGATACAACTATTGTTCCCAAGGACTTTGATCCACACTAATGATAGCATGAGTTTATATCATGTGAATGAAGGAGCTAATATTGAGCATAATAAAGAACCATACGATTACTACTCATTGATGTATATCATTAACAAATGTGAGGAGGCCCACCGAATAAAAAATCGAGGGTCATTGATGTAGACCCACTCTCATTTGCAAGGGAAGTTGCTACTAATGGATGCAATATCCAAGATTCTCTAGGGTTCCTAAATGCACTTCTTAGATGATTATTTGGTGTTGATAGGAAGAGATACTTTATGTGGAGGGAATCAATGCATTCCACATTAATGGGAATGAAAAGAAAGTCAATAATTTTATATGATTTGTTAGAGATAAGGGATCCAACACTCTATACTAACACTAGGAAGGATGACATGATTGGTCAGGAATACTTGAGCAATGACAGATATTGTTTTTAATTCCCTTCAACACATGACACGGTTTATAGTGACACTTGGAAACATGATACTTAAGTAACCAACCTTTATGAAATTCATCAGTGCCAGACACATTAACGACATATCCATAGTTGATGGGAAGGATAACCCATCAGTGCATTTATGTTCAAATTATTGGTACCATTTCCTAAGGAAAATGTAAATAATTTACTCATAACTAATGCTAAAATATGTTCCATGTTCAAGTTTGACAAGTACTGACTATTGCCACTCTTTCTAGGATGGAATATGAATTGATTCAATGGTCCCCTTTTTCTGTATTTTTGTATTCTTTAATTCTTAATACCTTTTTCATTCTTATTGCTATAATACAATGGAGGATATGAATGTCTCAAGGGAGTGTTCCTACATTCCAAGGGCATGGTCACGCCAAGGAAAAGATAAAATTACAAATATGGGATGATCTAGTTATGTACACTCTTGTGTATGTTCTGTCCACGGGTTGAGGTCATTTAAACAAAAGAAATGATTTATAGGCATCGTGTAGAAAAACATTACTACAAAGGAAAATAAACAACATAATCATTAAACAACAAAGAAGTAGGAAAAAATGCTCAAGAAGATAATTTAACACATGTTTATGTAAACTAAAAAATTTAGGGATCATGTTTGGAAATTGTCATAAATGTATAAGAGAGAAATATGTGGTCTCAAACTACAAGTCATGATGGTACTGATAGGGATTCCAGGACAATGAGAAAGAATCACCAAGGGAACCAAAATGCAAATAGGGTTCTGGCTATAGTGTCCCATGTTCAGTATGATATTTTGTTGGAATGATGGAAAATGCAGATATGATGGTTGGCGCACCAATTTCCAATAGGTTTGACCCTAGGGAAAATTTGGGTTACGAAAGGTTCAAAATCATAATAATAGAGGTATAACCTAAAAATATATGCAATCTTCCAAATACACCTGATAAGATCGAGGAACGTGTAAAGAATGCTCCAATACTTGTGTGTAACTAAACCAAGTCACATTCTCCCGCTGACACCACAAAATATGTCCTTAGGTGGGTGTAAACAAATGTTCATAAATTCAAGGATAGATTAATATGATTATAAAATTCCATACAATAAGTCATGTGAGCTAGGGGATCTTACAACCCAAATGGGAAAAGTAACTAGATGATATTACTCCTCAAAGGGAAAAGTTTGATCTAAATCTACGTAATCCATTTGAATATATTGGTTTGAAACTTATACAACAAATAAGGTAAAGTTATTCTCCATGGTACCACATTCTACATAATTGGGAATTACTTTGTCATCATTTTCCACAATTAAGGATTTTGTTGAGAACGTTTGCAATAAAGGTGAGTAATCTACTAGAATAGGTTTGGGAAAAATTAATAATGGGAAGCAATCCTCTCATGTTATGGTAAATATTGGAGCATATTGTGGGATGGGTATTGGTGATGGGATCATAAAATTTCACATGATGTGAAGCATTTTTTAACAATCCAACCCTAATGTCTTAAACCAACTTTAGTGCATCTTTGATGAAAGGAACATCCTATTTGATAATAGTTTTAGGATTATAATAATCTAATACGTTGATCGTAACAATATTTCCCTAGTGATGGAACCAAGTCACTAGTAACATTCAATATACTATAGTCATCATATCATATATCCAATTACGTACCAGTAGAAAATTGTAATACATGAGCATGTCTACTACCTCAACACCAACTTTAATTGTTTTACCTCCCAATTGAATTGTGCATGCCAATATAAGTCTACTAGGAGGGAAAAAAGGTCCATAAAATTAGTTTAGCATAGTATGGGATGGAACTAAGGTGGGTGATATAAATTATTAGAAACTGTTAACACTTAAATTTCACATACATGCGACATTTTATCCATTCTTAAAGTAAGGTGTCATCAAAATATAGCATGCATCCCACTGAACACATCCTTATCATATCTAAAAATCAATATGAGTGCAATAATTCCAAAGAACAATCAAAATAAGAAGTAGTGTGGATAAATATATTTTTACTTGCACTATAGAACATGTTATAAGTTTTGTTCCCATGCTATCCTAGCATAGATTTCCATTTGGTATCTATGTGACTGTTAAAATAATGGGATATCAATTACATGCTACACATTGAAGAGTCATGAAGGATCCTGTTTGCAAATCACATATCACCAGAGAGAGTCAATCAAAATCAAAATCAAATTGCTTGTTGCAACATAATTGGATTTTCTTTATTGATACGTACGGACATATAAATAACTCACTAACTGGACTCATGAGGGGTAGTGTACGAGGGAAGACTACAACTTAGTTGCATGCATGTAAATGTTTATTCAAGTGCATGTAGATTACATGGATTGCATGCAGTGGTGTTAGTTAGAGTTAGTTTCAAGTGCATGTAAATCTGACTATTTGTAGATTGCATGTAGTCGATGCTCCTACTGGATCAAACAATGCTCCGAAAGAGACTCAAACTAAACTAAATAGACTCTTAGGGAATTTGTGCATATTTTTGGATGCCCATCAAAATGATTTTTTAATGTCTAAAATTGTCACTTTAACATTTTTGGGCTCACAAACTCAAAGTGCAACCATAATTCAATTTTCAGGCTTGCATTTATTGTTAGCAACGGAATTTTTAGTTTCCAAGATAATGAAAGCTATTGATCTGAACAAAGAATAAGTATAAGAAATTTCTTCATGTCCAATTAATATTTTAATTAATATTTTAATGAAAAAAAGAATAAGACTTGCAACCACTTGGTATAAGAAATTTATTCATGTCCAATTAATATTTTAATGAAACAAAAACATTAAGGTTATTTTAAGCCGATAAACCAATAGATTCCATCAATGCTTGATTTAGTTCACTTTTAATTATGTGTAGGGACTTGCTTGAGATTTATTTGGATCCCAATAATTAGAGCTATTTTATTTTCAAATAATTAGAGTTATTTTATCTTCAAATAATTAGAGTTATTGTTGTATAAAATAACTATTTGGTTATTTATATGTGCATGAATGTTTATGTATAATATGCATACATAACTATATAAAGTGTATACTTCCATGATTGTATGGCTCATATTTTAAAATATATATGAAAAAAAAGATAAGAATGGGGAGATAAAAAAATGGATAGATATTTTTTCTTATGCAACCTAAATCACAAAATCTATCTATCTGAAGCTAAAAGAAAAAGAAGACAAGCATACAGCAATTAGAGGAAAAGGTAAGAATGGGGAGGTGGAAAATTTTGAAGTAGTGGATCTTTTCAAGGGACAACAAACCCTAGATAAATCCATTTCACCATCCACCGATGGAATCCTTCCTCCTTGGTATTCCAAGGGATGAAAACCTGTTCTTAGGGTCTCTTCACCGCTTCCTTAGCTGCAAATTTCACCCTTGCTATAACCAAGGATGCATACTTCATCTTTGATACAACATTTCCTAACACTTCATCAGCAAAGTATGACAACCTGCGCTAGGGAAAATAATAGTTACCATAACTTCATCTTCTAGTGGTGATTCCTTGGTCACTCCATTATCTTTAAAGTCAATATTTATAGTCAAAGTTGATGGGACATTAAAGGAATTGATAAATTCCATTGGAACCTTTCACTAATACCTCCTCCAATATGGTGCCTGGCTACAGATTCAAGCTTTTTTACATTCATACAATTCCAAACTTATTATCTATCCCTTCCTCCATTTTAGGAACCCATGTATTGAATATCAAAACTTCTTGCATGTTAACTACAATCTCTTTTTTTTGTACACAGGTGTTGCTACACTTTCATCCACATCATCACCATCACCTTCTTTCGACATGCATTGAATTTCATGCTATTTTTAAACCTCAACATCAACCAAAGGAGTTATATTATACTACTATTGTTGTTAAAAGCAATGCACTTTCATCATGTTTTCCTTTGTTTTTTTCCCGTATTTATTAGTAGTCTTAGGAATCCATCTTTGTTCCCTTCCTTATGTTCACATACAAATAAAAGTAAGATACTCATTTTGAAAGAAATTAAAACAATTGGAGGGTATGTACAAAAGCATTGCATCCTCCTACTTAAAGAAACTAAACAACAATAAAATTTGAATAGGCATATGAATCCAAGCCCTAGATGTATTTAATAAACATAAATTATTTAGCTAACAACCACATACTTATCTCTTCATCTGTTATTGAAAAAATTTAAACACGAAACTAACCTAAATTCCAAAAACACATATTCACCAAATTTTCCAAAGAACAAATAAACTTCAATCCTCAAGCACTTCTTACACCAATGAGTGAGGAGAGTACCAAATATCTGGATCACCCAACAACAATAATCTATAATGAAACTGCCCCTATAAAATGGTTTCATACTCAAAATGAACAAACTCCCAACAAGACGTGGTAAAAGAATGTCCGAGAAGAAAAGCTTCATTGTTTATAGCATAAGATACAAGGGGAAATTCCCATTTGAGATAACACATTTTACCAATCATTCCTTAGAACTAATTTCATGGTAAACCATTATCCATGTATTTAGAAAGAGGTTATATCAAATCTAAATCAACCTCGTGCTATGCAATCTTATGATCCACTATTTATGTACATCAACAAATACCCATCATCAATTAAGAATAGTATTGATATCATTCCACTAATGAAGAAAAGAGTACAACCTTCAAGAATTGTACTGGACTAAGAAAGTCCTAAAGATCCACTCCCAATCACATCAAAAGGGTCCAACCATGTCTACATTCATTTTGAATAGGTCCTCTTGGGGATAAGACTAGAAATTTTCATAATAATAATAATAATTTATATGATACAAAGAACTAACCTCAATTTCAAAAACATGTTTACACCAAATTTTCCAAAAAACAAACAAAACTGCAACCTTGAAGTAGTTCGAGACACCAATAAGCGAGGAGAGTACCAAATATATATATCACCTAACAACACTACTCTATAATGAAAACACCCCTACAAAATGGTTTTATACTCAAAATGAGCATGCTCCCAACAAGACCTGGAAAAAGAACATCCCAGAAGATATTGTTTCTATCCTAGAAGGTACTAGGAGATATGTCCATCTAAGTAGCACATTTTACCAATTATTCCTTGGAAGGAATGATTTGGTAAATAATTATCCATGTACTCACTTAGAGTTTGTATCTAGCCTAAATCAACCACATAGTATGCAATCTTGTGATCCACTATCTCTTTGCATCGACAAACACCCATCATCAAATAAGAGTAGTATTGAGCTCATGCCACTAATGAAGAAGAGAGTGCAACCTCCAAGAATTGCATTAGACCAAGAAAGGCCTAAATATCCACACCCGATCACAACAAAAGGAGGCATGCATGTATGCATTAATTTTGAATAGATCCTTTTGTGGGATAAGTGTAGTAATTTTCATAATAATATCTTGATCTTCAAAGGATAGGGAAAACTCAAAAGAAATGAATTGTTCGTCCTTCCATGAGAGAGTACTCATATCCCAAAAATACCTCAAATAAAAAAATCCTCTTCTAACTCAAATACTACACCTAAAAACAAGGAATGCATGTAATATATTGATAGGGGAGAAACAATAACAGAGCTAGAGATATATGATAAGTCTCCTTCATTTACTAATGGATTTTTTAATTCCATTATCACATCAATGAAAATATTAATTAACAATTATCCAAAGCTATACCTCTAGTTTCCTCAGGGATTTGAGATAAGGGGAGAAGAGATAAAAACACCTCTTATAGCGTGTCATTTGGGGAAGCCTTTTGGAGAATCCCTTTGCTTTTTTCTCTTCAATGTTGTATTATATTCATTCTCTCAATGGTAGATAGAAATTCATCCACAATATGATTTCTCCATTTTACTAACAACAAATATCATGATATTCAAATCAAATTATAGTTTACATTCTATCAATTATTAAATGGAAGCATTTGGGGAATAACCGAATCCTTTCATATTACTTCAAACAAATAGTAGAATATTACAACCTTATCAATGAGATGCCCCCTCCTCCACTTCCCAAGACTTTCATCACCAAGATTTTGAAGCAAAAGAGTAACTCACTATTCCTCCATAATAACTTTTCTCTTTGATCCTTCCTTCCTAATATTTACCTTAAATGTCTCTTATATAGATTTAGGATATGGGTGGTGAGAGTGAACTTTTCAATCTCGGATTGGAATCCTAACTTAATCTCTTCAATTGTCCTATTTTCCATAGTTTGGGAATTTGTATGAATAATGGAACAATCAATGCACAAAACACATATGCTATGTATTTTCCTTCCACTTCAAGTTTGTGGAGACTCATTATTTGATTTTGTTAGAAAATTCAATCACTAAAGTTGCCACTTTTGGGATATATGGGTATTCATTCACACATTTCATTTACTATTAGTTATAGTAAGAGATTATGTATCTTTTAGTGCTTCATGTTGTAGGAAAACATTAGATTGTGATTTTGTCCTACACTATTGAGGGTGTTAAATTGAGTGTTAACACATGCCCCCTAATATGTGAGGCCTAAAGAAAGAATGAGTTCTGAAAGACATTCTATTTTATACTCGTTAGTGATCAAAGATGAAAGGATAAAGAGGATGAGCATGAATGAAGGATTTGGAAGGAACCTGTAAGCAAAACAAGCCAATGTCCCAAGTATATAATATCTTCTTGAAGTAGGTATACCAATGTAAACAAGCATGGACACAAACAATACATAGTGGATCCATATCAAAAGTACCTTAAAATGTAAACATTCACTATTATAAGTATGAGATATCTAGGTATTCATGATACTTTAATATGGAATTATAATCTTGCACAACTTGGGAAGTGCATCAATGACTGATACAACTATTTTTCCCAAGGACTTTGATCCACACTAATGATAGCATGAGTTTATATCATGTGAATGAAGGATCTAATATTGAGCATAATAAAGCACCATATGATTATTGTTCATTGATGTATAACATTAACAAATGTGAGTAGGCCCACCGATAATGGAATCGGAGGTATTGAGTAAAATCTAGCAAATGTGAATAGATGTTATAAATTCAAACACTTGTAGAATAAAAAAATGGAGGATAATTTATGTATACCCACTCTCATTTGCAAGGGAACTTGCTACCAATGGATGCAAGATCCAAGATACTCTAGGGTTCCTAGATCCACTTCTTAGATGATGATTTGGTGTTGATAGGAAGAGATCCTTTATAGGGAGGGAATCAATTCATTCCACATTAATGGGACCGAAACAAAAGTCAATAGTTTTATATCATTTGGTAGAGATAAGGGATCCAACACTCTATACTAACACTAGGAAGGATGGCATGATTGGTGAGGAATACTTGAGCAATTACAAATATTGTTTTAATTCCCTTGAACACATGACATGATTCATAGTGACACTTGGAAACACGAGACTTAAGTAACCAACCTTTATGAAATACGTCAGTGCTAGATGCATTAACGACATATCCATAGTTGATGGGAAGGATAACCCAACGGTGGAGTTATGTTCAAATTATTGGTACAATTTCCTAAGGAAAATGTAAATAATTTACTCATAACTGATGCTAAAATATGTTCTATGTTCAATGTTGACAAGTACTGACTGTTGCCACTCTTTCTAGGATGGAATATGAATTGATTCAAAGGTCCCCCTTTTTTTGTATTTTTGTATTCTATAATTTTTAATACCATTTTCATTTATAAGAATGAAAAAGAACAATGAATGCTATAATACAATGGAGGAGATTAATGTCTCAAGTGTGTTCCTAGATTCCAAGGGCATAGATCATGCCAAGGCAAAGATAAAATTACAAATATGGGATGATCTAGTTGTGTACACTCTTGTGGATGTTCCCTCCATGGGATGAGGTCATTTAAACAAAAACATTGATTTATATGCATCATGTAGAAAAATGTGACTACAAGGGAAAATAAACAACATAATCATTAAACAACAAAGAAGTAGGAACAAATGCTCAAATAGGTAATTTAATACAGGTTTATGTAATCTAAAAAAATTAGGGATCATGTTAGGAAATTGTCATAAATGTATAAGAGAGAAATATGTGGTCTCAAACTACAAGTCATGATGGTACTAATAGGGATTCTAGGACAATGAGAAAAAATCACCATGGGAACCAAAATGAAAATAGGGTACTGACTATAGTGTCCCATGTTTAGTACGATATTTTGTTGGAACGATGGAAAATGCATATATGATGGGTTGGCACACCAATTTCCAACAGGTTTGACCCTAGGGAAAATTTGGGTTACGAAAGGTTCAAATGCATAATAATAGAGGGATAACCTAAACCTATATGCAATATTCCAAATACACCTGATAAGATCGAGGAACGTGCAAAGAATGCTCCAATACTTGTGTATAACTAAACCAAGTCACATTCTCCCATTGACCCCACAAAATATGTCCTTAGGAGGGTGTAACCAAATGTTCATAACTTTGAGGGTAAATTAATATGATGATAAAATTCCATCCAAGAAGTCATGTCAGCAAGGGGATCTCATAACCCAAATGGGAAAAGTAACTAGATCATATTACTCCTCTAAGAGAAGAATTTGATCTAAATCTACCTAATCCATTTGAGTATATTGATATGAAACTTATACAACAAATAAGGGAAAGTTATTCTCCATGGTACCACATTCGACATAATTGGGAATTACTTTGTCATCATTTTCCACAATTAAGAATTATATCGAGAACGCTTACAATAAAGGTGAGTAATCTACTAGAATGGGTTTGGGAAAAACTAATAATGGGAAGAAAGCCTCCAATGTTATGGTAAATATTGGAGCATATTGTGGGATGGGTATTGGTGGCGGGATAATAAAATTTCACATGAGGAAAGCATTTTTTAACAATCCTATCCTAATGTATTCAACCAACTTTAGTGCATCTTTGATGAGAGGAACATCCTATTTGATAATAGTTTTAGGATTATAATAATCTAATGGGTTGGTCGTAACAATATTTCCCTGGTGATGGAACCGAGTGACTAGGAACACTCAAGCTACTATAGTCATCATAGCATGTATCCAATTAGGTCCCAATATAAAATTGTAATATATGGGAATGTCTACTACCTTAACACCGACTTTAACTATTTTACCTCCCAATTCAATTACGCAGGCCAAGATAAGTCTGTGAGGACAAAAAAAAGGTCCATAAAATTCTTTTAGTATAGTATGGGATGGAACTAAGGTGGGTGATCTAAATTCTTATAAACTGTTAACACTTAAATTTTACACACATGTGACATTTTATCCATTCTTAAAGTAAGATGTCATCAAAATATAGAATGCATCCCAATGAAGACATCCTTATCGGATCTAAAAATCAATATGAGTGAAATAATTCCAAAGAACAATAAAAATAAGAAGTAGTGTGGATAAATATATGTTTGCTTGCACTATAGCATGTGTTATAAGTTATGTTCCCATGCTATCCGCATGAATTTTCATTTGGTATATATGTCACTGTCAAAATTGAGGGATCTCAATTACATGCTACACATTGAAGAGTCATGAAGGATCCTCACCAACAAAAATTCAAACTAGTCTCGGGGAGCAATGAATATCCCCTTTTTGTGCCTCGGAGCTATTTCATGAGGAAATGGGTTTCACACTTGGATATTATTGTTTATTGGATACCTCTTTTCCTATAAATGGAGGCCATGGGCATGCATCTCAGTAGAGAAAATTAGAGCAACGTTATGCTGCTATAATTTTGTTGAGGATTATTCATAGCTCACCTCTTCCCCCACCTAATAGCATTCCTCAAGAGCCCTTGCCTCCTTCCTCCAAGGGGAAATGGTTTCACTCCATTTTTCTTCAAGTTGTTTATCATTTTTAATGTGTACAAAAAGGACCTGCGTAAGGGAAATTGTTGCCTTACATTCAATCCCACACCTCTTGGGTGAAACTACATGTATTTTCTTGACCATTGGGTAATCTAAATTGGTTCTAGCATTGGATTCTTGTTGTGGTTTTCATTTCATCGGTCCCTTTGTTTATTTCAAGTTATTTTTGTTTTTATTTTGTTTTCATTCACCAACAAGATCTTGCAGGATCATTTTGGAGTAATTAAAATTTATTTTAATAACACAATACTGGGCCTTTTTAACAACCTCAAAGGATTTCACCCAAAGTGGGAGAGGTTGCACACATTTGTGTGTAATTTCCCACAACAAAATTTATGGTGACTCCACTTAATTTTTGTTCATTTCTTCTTAACTAGGTTGATATTTGTTGAATAGATATTTCTAGGATCTTTCTTTGTGTAGGAGAATAGGTCAATACCCTTAATTCCCAAAAAAATTCCAACTTTTAGGTGTAATTGTTGTTTACATAGTAGTGTGGATATCAACACCCCGGGTGCATTGCCTGCATAGAATTTCCTTCAAGAGTTGCGTCATTAGTGCATTTTAGCATATCCTTTCCCTCATGGTAATTTTTTCAATGCGTGTGTGGCGTGGTTGTGTTGTAATCACACTAATGTGCTTCTATGCTTTCTTTTTTTGCGTTGTTTCATTCTTGCCTCTGTATTTTGTGCACTACTATCCCTTTTTCTTTGCATTTTATTTGTTTTGTGCAATATTGAAGCCCTAATAGTTGCTCAGTAATGAAGCTGAATAAAAAACATGCAGTAGTTGTGTTTTTCTTTAGTAATTAGTCCACTTATCTGAAGATTAGGAAGTAAAAGGGTCTTCCCTCAAAATATACTTAGGTAACCAACTTTAATGCTTTTAATGGGTCTCATTGTTGTCACTAGTATTCAAGATATTTTTATGTCTTTGCTTATATTTCATGTTTTAGACAAGTTGGTGTAAATCCACTTTTCACACAAGAAAGGACCTAAAGACTCTAATCTCCCAAAGTATTCTCTTCACCTTACACTTCGTCTGATTTTGGTGAATTAGAAAAGGGGGAGAAGTGTGAAATACCACCATTACACACTTTTATTTCATTAGTATTTTGTTTGCAAGAACCATTATCATCTTTTAGAGTTGAAGTTAAATAAACATTTTCATTTTACTTTAAGATCTTTAGCTAGTTTCAATAATCAATTTTCTTATCTCACATGTGTTTGCATCACTAACACACACTAAGGGACCTAAAATCTATTCCAATCCACTTATTCTATTCACCTCCCATTACTTGTGATCTTGGTGAATCAGAAAGGAAGAGAATTGTGAAATACCTCCCTCACAATCCTTAATCAATATTGTACCCTTAAAATCAACACTTATAACATCTCCAACCAACTAAAATACTCCATAGGAGGTCACAATACAATATTCTAGTTAGGTAGGACTGATTGGGCTAAGCATCCAAAAAATATCCACCAATCTAGTTTCATTAATGTTTTGAAACATAGCATTGTTGACTTATAGGGTGCTATCAAATCCTGCTATCATCATGTGTCAAAAGACAACCCAAATAACAAGGCACAGTGCCCAAGAACGTGATATCCAAGGTATAAATTCCCTTCTCCCCCGTAAAAGTCATTCATTTTTTTGTAGGGGGGTGACATTATACCTCTTAGGTCGGACCACCTATCCACACTTGACATGGGTATTTATGGGCCAAACTTAGGATATCATCAAGGAGCGATTGTGAGTGCAATTGACTCCTGAAGTCAGATATTGCCATTGGTAAGTGGTTCCATCTCTCAAAACATAGCACCATCACTGATATAACTGACTCTGACTCTTTGTTACCTTCACTAATCAATCATTGTATGTATCACCTTATCACCCGTAGGGGTGATTTTAGAAGGCCATGACATTTGAGAAGAAGGATGTTATGTATTTAGAAAATTTACATTTATTTTCCTTTTAATATAAGTTCACATAGCTCGTAATTAGAAAGAATCTAAATGTGGGACCATCTGCACTAAACCAACATAACACATATCACTTGCTTTGCACCATTTTTCATTTGTTGTGGTTGGCATATTTTTGCATTTGTTCTATTGTGTTAATTCCTAGCATCACTCTCATTTTTTAGACAAGACTTCCACCATTGAAGAAAAAAAAACCTAAGGCAGTCCCATAGACTGCAAGGCCTTTCCCCTCTCTCGAGGGGTGTGTTAGTTCCCAGAGGTGAACTGGGTTGAAATAGAACACTCCAAGGCATGACGAGGCTCAAATTTTAATGATATTAGAAATGTATCATTAATTATAATGGAATTTGACTCATTCTATGAATGTTGTAGCTATTTAACAGGTTCATGAACAAAGTTGTAGGTGTAAAGATGGATGGCAGAGGAATTGCATGAAATCTGGAAAAACAAATAGGAAAATTGAATGAGGAGGAATGGTGAAAACAAATATTGAAAATTAGGAAGCACCGACAGGAGAATTTCCTAAAGAAAGAAAGGTTTTGAACGTATCAATCTGTATTAGATAGAATTCAATAATTATTTACATATGAGAGGGTTAACATGTGATATTTATGATTCTTAAGCAGTAAAAAAGTTAATGAGTGCAATATAGACATAAAATGTCCATATGCAAGGAAACAAGAAGATGTATAAAAGATTACGACATAATCAAATGAACTTTGAACTTCTGAGATAACATCTACCATTTAATTCTCAATAGAGTATCAATGATCCTTAATTCAGATCAAATAATATTGGACACATTGTATTAATTTTCTCATGAATCCTCTCATATAGAAAATATAAAGAGAGAAGATAAACATGGAAGAAACTCTATGAGACCTTTCATTTCATTAATCTCTGACTAGGTCTTTACAAAGTAAAATTGTGCACCCAACTCAACATAGTCAGAAAGAACACTTCTAGTTCTAAAATTGCCAGCCTTTAGCTCTTGGCTCATTTTACATTATATAGGCCTGAGGGGTGACTAAAATCAGTTTGTTTTTTATTTGAATCATAACAAAAAAGTAATAGTTTTTCACTATTTAGCTTTTTAAATCGAAATATTATTTTTTTACACAAAACTGTGTTTCAGTT
This sequence comes from Pseudotsuga menziesii, assembly GCA_001517045.1. NCBI lineage: Eukaryota > Viridiplantae > Streptophyta > Pinopsida > Pinales > Pinaceae > Pseudotsuga > Pseudotsuga menziesii. The sequence goes on along the minus strand of LPNX010152529.1, from coordinate 361,538 downwards.
TTTTTCTACCCTCACCTATTTTCTTTCCCTGAACTGGTGATTGTTTCCCATGCATGGTTTGCTGAGGTGGAATTGGTGAGAAGCTTGTAGGTATGCCAATATTGCTCATCCTTTGGAACAGTTTTGAGTATGATAGGATTCCATGATGCAATGGATTTCCAAGTGGCATCAATGGTTGTGAAGAATCTTGTCTAGTGTATTTTTATGTCACATGAGACATTTGTTGAACATTTAATTATTGAGATGATGAACCAGATGCTTTTTGTGCAGACTGTGGTTGTTGAGAAGATGATCCAAGGGCTTGTTGTGTATAATGTGGTTAAGGATGCAGATCTATCCTATGATATCTTCTAACTAGCTTCCAATCCTTTTCCATTGAGATACTATGATTTCTTATATTTTCTAGAGCCAGTTTAGCTTCGAAATGTCTTTCCTGTGTCAAAGGTCCCATTTATTTGAAAATTGTTGTGAGTATTATCCAAATCTAAAAAGTAGGATTGAGTATTTCAACATCTTGGTATCCACTTATTACTCCTATCACTTCTTCATGTTCTCTGTTTCTCTTTTTCCTTAACCTATTTTTGTATTCATCTTTTGAATATATCTCTATGTTCCCATTCTATAAAAAAGGTAATCCCAACTTGGTTAGTCCATTGAACAGGGTTTTGAAGGATGCAATGTCATCTACTATATTATTTTGCATCACTCTGTATAAATGTGCTTCAAAATCATTTTCTTAGCAATTTTGATTACCTAAGTTATGTTGGTTAATTGCATATCTTCAAACTCTTTGTTGCTCCTGCTATTTAGATAATCAATTGTTTATCTAGCATAGTTGGGCTTGTCTCCCAATGTAATTGCCACTCAATGCTTCATCTCTATCATTGTTAATTTATATGTCTCCATTTCAGTAGTCATGAGATCTATAAAATCCCATTTCTCATTGAATACCTGAGCTATTTTCCCTTTTTTAAGACTCATGTCACCCCTCTAAAGAAGGGACCACTTTAACTAATCGTAACTCATAAGTTGGGAGGTTAAGATTCATAAAGAAACCAATTTCCCATGAAGTAATTTACTTACAACTACCACCTTGAGTAGGAAAGCTTGATATTCATGTCTTCATCTCTATCATCATTTGGCACTTTAGAAAAACATTGTGCATTATATTGTTGATTGATAAAGTTTTAAGCTTCATCATCTTGTTGCTCACATGCTTGCCATATGTTTGGTTTAGGTATGCTCTTTGTTCCATTTTGAATAGGCACATGTTCCAGGACATGAATCTTCTAATGTGTCAAAAAAAGACCATCAATGTACACTAAAAAAGGTTTAAGCTCAATTAGTTGTTAACAATGTTATTCAACATTTGGTAAGGTTAGAAGTTAGCAAATTGAAGTTGTGATGTGAAGGCAAGTAATGTGTATCTTATCCAAAAATGAGAAATAGTTAGCTTAAGAATGACGGATAATTGGATGACCTTAAGAATTAAAGAGACTAATGAATGAATTGGAAAATAAATTAATTTGGAAAAAATAATATAAAGTTGAAGTTTTATTTTTTTATTCTTTTAAATTGTGTTAATGTTTAATAAATTTTGAGTGAATAATTTAAATAAAAAAGTTATGTATATATATTTTAAAATAAAATGAAAATAAATGAATACTATTTTCTAAAACATTTATATTAATTTTAAATTTTAAATAATTAAATAATTCAAATTAGTTTTTTTAATAATAATTAAATGGTAATAAATTTCTAAATAGCCTTTGAAACATGTAGTAATAATTGTTAGGTTTTATATACAAAAAGCTAGACACATTTCATTTGCATAGATTTATCTTAAACTAGATTTTTCAAGTATGGAGAGGAATCCATTTTTTCTTGTGTAAATTTTTTTACACATTAAGACCTCACTATATCTTGATTGTGGATATATTTAAGTTTAAGATCAAATCAATACAACTTAATATTTTTTTGTTTAAACTAACATTATTTGCATTTTTTTATAAGAATGTCATGTTACATAAGCACATAGCTACTCTAGGTGCAAAAATCTAGAACAAAACTTAAATATCACAACAATTTCCAACAAAAATATTACGCCTCAAGAAATTAGATGCCTCTTGGTGCTTGATAGATAGATGATGTTTTAAGATGAATATATAGTTTTTTTTAATTTTTATTTTATGAAATAATATAGATTTTTTTTTTTAAACATATAAAACCATTAAAAAAATTATTATTTTATTAGTAGTTAATATGTTTTTATTTAACAACATCTCCCTATTGAAATGTAACATAATTTTAACAAAATTTTCTATAAACAACAATAAATATTTTATATTTATTCAAAAATGGATTAGAAAAGAATCCCATTAAAACGTACAAATTAAATATCTATTTAAAATGATAAGAAAAGAATACCATGGCCTATTTTTTTTTTCAAGGCATCATTCTCTCAATTTGTTATTCCTGTATACAGCAGCGAGAAGTCATGGGTAGCAGTAAATTTATTTTGACATGGATCTCTGACTGGTAGACCATGAATACCGATCATCTGCTCCTGAATATTGATCAAATGAAGGGCTGCTAGAGTCATGAGAGTGAATATTAATGCAGACTTGTGTTATCAGTAGAATTCAAACCGGAATTATTAGATGCAATGAATTCCAACTCCTGTGCAACCTCGAGCATGGTGGGTCTAGCGTCTCTGTCAAATGCTAAACATCTGAATGCAAGTTCAGCAACTCTGTGAATAGATGTTCTCACCTCCAAGTCTTTGTCAACTTCTAGGAAGGTCAATGCTGTTTTCCCCAATTTTTTTAACTGTATTGATCAAATGAAGGGCTGCTAGAGTCATGAGAGTGAATATTAAGGCAGACTTGTGTTATCAGTAGAAATCAAGCCGGATTTATTAGATGCAATGAATTCCAACTCCTGTGCAACCTCGAGCATGGTGGGTCTAGCATCTCTGTCAAATGCTAAACATCTGAATGCAAGTTCAGCAACTCTGTGAATAGATGTTCTCAGCTCCAAGTCTTTGTCAACTTCTAGGAAGGTATCAATGATTTCATCAATGCTGCTTTCCCCAATTTTTTTAACTGCAAGGAATGCAAGGTTGATCTCGCTCTCCATACGGGAGAAATCCACTACTCTCTGTGCAGTTATAATCTCTACCAACACTACCCCGAAGCTATAAACATCGCTCTTATCAGTGAGGTGAAAATTCTCATGATATTGGGGATCCAGATAACCGGGAGTCCCCTGAGGTGCAGTGGAAACGTGAGAGGCTTCCGTTAGAACAAGCCTGGACAACCCGAAATCTGCAACCTTGGCACTGAAACCAAAATCAAGCAGAATGTTGCTTGATTTTACGTCCCTGTGATAAATTGGAGGATTTAGGGCCGAGTGAAGGTAAGCAAGAGCATGGGCAGTTTCTGCAGCTACTGTTAATCTTGTCCTCCATGAAAGACCCTCTCCTCTTTCCTTTTGTAAATGCTCAGAAAGTGTGCCATTGGGCATAAATTCATAGACAAGAATGGGTTCATCTTTCTCAAGGCAGCAGCCTAACAGTCTAACCAGATTTGGGTGATCTACAGATGACAGAAGCCTGATTTCGTTCAGTACCTGTTCCATTCCTTGAGTATCTTTATGCCTTATCTTCTTCACTGCAACAACACTATTGCCGGGAAGCTTTCCTGCATAGACTGTTCCGAAACCTCCTGTACCCAATTTCTCTTCATTGGAGAAGCTTTTTGTGGCTATTTCCATTTCTTTGTAGGTGTACAATGGAATATTCAATGGACCGCCATGGGCAGACATCAACTGTTTAATATTTTTCCTTGTCTTCAATGTGCGACGATACCTTTTGTAACAGCAATAGAGAAGGACGATTCCTACCACCATAGCGCTTCCGGCAATGAATACTGGATACAAATCCAAGGAGAAAAGTAAGAGAAATGTACCAAATTTCGTTTTTCCACACGAGTACAATGGCATCCAAAGACAGAACAGAATCTTCATAAATTTCATATTCATAATCATATTATGACGGGAGGGTATGCTTGATTGGAGCAAATTATAGTTAATAGTTAAGAATACCTGTTTTCTTTAGAGTTAAGAATACATACATGTTTTTTTAAGGAGATCATAGGTTTAGGTTTAAATCAGAAACACATAAAATATGCATATCTATCTCTATAAATTATGACTTCAAATATTTTTAATTTCCAAACAAAATTAACACAAACACCAATATCCAAACAGTTTTTTATTAAAAAAACTACAAAATCCCTTTAGTAAAGAACAACCTAGTAACCCAAAGGTCCTTTCAAAACACTCAAGTTTCTGACTTCAATACTCTAATAAAGTGATTAGTCAAATCACTGAGTTGAACTTCTTCTCGAAAAGTATAAAAAAATGGGAAGTTAACTTACAACAAAAATGAAAACAAGTAACCAATCAATAAGATTTGCGGTCTTTGTTTGTAGTAGGGGATGCACAAGCCCAAATTAATTGCAATGAACTATAGAAGAGTAAGAATGAAATCAAGATTATCAATCAACCAAAGTGTTATTTTTTCTAGATTTTATTAGTTTAATTAAGATTTTTGTTTGAAAGAATAACAAGTACAGCAAGATGTATAAAATATAACAGATGCATAAGACATAAAGATTTTCACCGAGGAAATCATAAAGGAGAAAATCTCAGAAACTTCCTCAAAATAGTATAGTCACAAAGACTGTGTCATAAGATGATCAATCCCAGTAATAAGAAGTATTCAGCAGCTATCTATCTCTTTTCCCTTCTCTCTCTCTCTCTCTCTCTCTCTCTCTCTCTCTCTCATGCGAACTTGAGTGAGTGTATGGTGTGTATAAACGAGGGAGAGCGCCTCCCTATTTATACTAATCAAGTGACTGACCTATTACATGACTGGGTCGACCTGTTTCCCTAACAGGGCCAACTTCTCCTAGAGAGACTCCAAACACACATTACATGTAGTCACACTAGGGACTGTTGCCCAGACTTACAACAAAGGTTGTACCTCAAGGTCTAGACACAATAAAGACACGCATCTCCAATGGGGGTACAACAACATACAATGATAATATACATCATAATATATTCCGAATTACATATACATCAACACCCCCTCTTAACTAGGAAGGTTTTCGCTCTCTTCCACAGTCATCAACACATCTGGTCAAGTCTTCATCGTGGAGTCATCATCACAGGTCATCATCATAGTTGTTGCCATCATCGTTTTCTTATCGATCATCAAATGGTATTATCTGTCATCGGAAGTTTCTATAGATCCAACCCTTTTTCATGCTGGGTGTAGGCCTAGTCCTCATCCAGGTCTTCATCACATCTTCGAGCAAGCCATCTCGTAGGGACTCTTGAGGACCTTATTTACATTTCCATGGAAATAACCTGCGTCTTCTACCTTTATCTCATCGTATCCATATCATCTCTTTTGTCCTGCACAAAACAAAACAAAGAACACAGAGCATCCATGGTCAACTTGCGTTCTACCAGTAAAGGAGAACCGCCTAGGTGCACCTCATGTGCTTCATGACCTAATCATCTATATATGGGAACACACACATATATAGATATATATGTAAGGACTGATTACAACCAAACAACCTGCCACATGAGGAATTTTACGTTCTAGGTCAACCTCAAGGACTTATTACATCTGAATAACCTACCTCCAGGATCTTTTCTGTTCAGATAACCTTCGGGGCGTATTACATCCGAGTAACCTGCATACTACGTCAGGACTACTTTTACGCTCAAACAACCCATGAGACTTATTACATTTGAGTAACCTGCATACCACGCAAGGGCTCATATTTACACTCAAATAACCTGTCTCAAGACTGATTACGTCCAAGGCTAACCTATGAGCTTCGTCATGACTAATTACATCTAAGGACAACCTATGGGACTGATTACGTCCGAGCATCCTGCTTCACCAAGATTTTTCCCACTCGGACAACCTGTCTCATTTCCCGTGTGATATATTATGCATCTGCTATTTCTAGAATAAAATCATATGAGGACTTATTACATCCAATGATAACCTACGAGCTTCACCGAGACTTATTACATCCAAGGACAACCTACAGGGTTGATTACATCTGAGAAACCTACGATCTTCTCTGGGATTTTACGCTCATACAACATGTGTCTCTAGCTATGCTAGAACACATCACTCCCTCTTTCGAGGGGTCTCATTCTAGATCACACCAAATCTTTCTCTAAAGTACTCGAACTTCACTCTAGCTAGAGTCTTCGTCAACACATTGAATATCTTCTTTTTTTATGCCACGTATTGAAGCTTCACATCTCCTCTCTGCACCGTATCCCTGATATAGTGGAACTTGATCTCGATGTGCTTCGACTTGTCATGGAACACAGGCTTTTCCTATAGATTTACGTAGCTCTAATTGTCACAGAAGATACAAGTCACATCCAACTAGATATCAAACAAGTCAAACATTAGCTTTCATAGCCACACTGCCTCACAACTAGCCGAGCAATTGGAAACATACTCTGCCTCGATTGTACTCAGAACGACGCATGATTTCTTCATGTTGAACCAAGAGATCATGTTGGATCCCAAGCTGAAGCAGCAACCTGGGGTGCTCTTCCTGTCAGTGGCGCTACCTTCCCAATCTGAATCAACATAACCGTGTAGGTTAATCTTCTGATTTGCATCGCATTTTAGCCCATAATCCACTGTACCTTTTAGGTACCTAAGTACATGCTTTGCAGCAATCAGGTGAACATGTCTCGGATCCGTTAGGAACTAGCTCAAGGTTTTCACCACAAAGAATATGTTTGTCCTCGTATTTGTTAGGTACATCAATGAGCCAATCATCTGACGATACATTGTGGCATCAACCGTATCGGATGAAGCATCACTCAGAAGCTTCAAGATAGATGCCATAGGTGTGGTTATTTCCTTGCAGTCCAACATTTTGGATCTCTTCAGAATCTCCACTGCATACTTTCCTTGACTAAGGAAGATCCCATCTGCACTTTGTCACACCTCCATGCCTAAGAAGTAGTGCATCATACCTAGGTATTTCATCTCGAACTCTGTAGCAAGTATCCTCATTGCATCTTTAATTGGTTCCTCTTTTCCTGTTAGGAACAGGTCATCGACATATAGCAGTAGCATCACTAGTATTTTGTCTTCAACCTTAAAGTAAAGGTTGGAATCTTTTTTACTCTTGGAAAATCCTAGGATCATCAGGAAGCTATCCATCTTACCATACCATGTCCTCGGTGCATGTTTCAATCCATACAAGGCCTTCTTCAATTTGCACACATGGGTCTTCCTGTCATGTGTCTTGAGTCCCAGTGATTGTTCCATGTATGCTTCCTCCTTGACTACACCATTCAATAAATTTGTCTTGACATTCATCTGGTGTATTTTCCATTTCATAACTGTTCCCAATGCAATATAGTCCTAATGGAAGTGTACCTCACCATAGGTGAAAATGTCTCTTTGTAGTCTATGCTTTCTTTCTGTGAGAATCCTCGTGCTATGAACCTTACCTTGTATTTCTCGATACTGCCATCTGCAGCATGCTTGATCTTGTAGATCCACTTCAAAGTCATGACAGACTTCTTTTTCGGTCTCGGAACTATTTCCCAAACATCATTCTTCATGATCGACTAATACTCCTCAATCATAGCATCCTTCCATTCTTTCTTTTCTGTAGCCTCTTGATAGGTGGAAGGTTCTCTGTCAATGATGTCACATAGCAGGGCCACATAGCTATTTGAGGGATTTTCCCTTTTTATCTCTCTATGTATTCCTTCTGGAACAACATACCTTTCTGCTTCTCATATGAGCTCTTGTGCCCATGTTGGTTTCCTCTTGTGGGAGTCCTTCTCAAGGATTGTCTCTACTAACACTTGTGGTTCTGCCATGTCATGATATTCATGGGCTTTTGAAATTGCTTCTCCAATTTCCATATCTCAGGCTCTCATACCTTCAGGTTCCTCGACCTCTTGAATATGTGTCCTCCTGGATCTGAAGTATGCCGAGTCTTCATCAAAGTTTACATATCTATTGATGTCGGTATTATTGAATCCTAGGAAGTATATTCGATAGCCCTTTGATGTATCATTGTATCCTACAAATATACGCTTCTTCCCAGAAGGATCAAGCTTGGTCATTTTCTCCTTTATGATGTGTATGTACACAGGGAAGCCAAATATTCTCAAATGGCTGACATCTGGTTTCTCTCTTGAGAAAGCCTCTTGAGGAGTATTTGTGTCAAGTACTTGATGAGGAGTACAGTTTTGTACATACACACTTGTCCATGCTTCCTCCACCCAAAGGTGCATAGGAAGATCATGGCCATGCCACATTTCTTTTGTTGGTTCCATGATGGTTTGTTTCTTTCGTTCTGTAACCCCATTATGTTGAGGATTATATGGAGTGCTCAACTCCCTCTTAGTCCCGAAATCTCTATAGAGTTCCTTGAATTCTTTCGAGGTGAATTCTCTGACATTATTTGACCGTAGAGTCTTGATATTTCTACCAGTTTGGTTCTCGACCAAGGCTTTATATTCCTTGAAATTTCTGAAAACTTCATTTTCCCCTTTCAAGAAATATATCGAAGTCTTACATGAGAAATCATCTATAAATGAAACATAGTACACATACCCGCTTAATGAGCTAGAATACATGGGTCCACATACATTCGAGTGTACTATCTCCAGTATTCCTTTGGCCTTGATCTCACTGCTAGGAAATGTATTCTTTGCATTCTTTCCTTGTGCACATCATTTGTAAATTCCTTCATGCTTTGCCTGGATATCTAGAAGTCCAGAGACTTCTTTGCTTGCCATTGGTAGTGCTCTGTAGTGCACATGTGCAAGCCTTTTGTGCCATAGTTCCCCTGGTTTAATTGACTCATGAATCAGTGCTTGTTCATGTTGTCCCTTTAGCTTGTACAAGCCTCTGTCTTCTTCTCCAATCATTGTTGCATCCTCTATTGTCTTCCCTCTAGGCCACATTAGAACTTGTCCATCGACAAATGAAACTCTAATTCCCTTTTCATCTAGTGCAGAGATGGAGAGAAGATTCTTCTTCAATCCTATAACATATAGCACATCCTTCATCTTTAAGGAGTTCCCAGAGTCAAGCTTGTATGAAGTTTATCCACTCCTTTTTGGGGGGTATTGGTAATCATCCCCAAGTTTCACCTTGTGAGGTAACTCATGTTCAAAAATATTAACGAACGATTCCTTATATCTCACCATGTGTTTAGAATCTCCACTACCCACAAGCCAATCATTGCTTATGTTTGAGATAGTGCTAGTTAGTGTTGAGATTAACACATACTCTTCATTTGAATCTCCCTTCTCTCTTCTAAATCTTTTGTTTTTTGGTTCATCGACTTTGGAAACATGAGCATGGTGTCTCCTTTTCCTGATGGAAAAATATCTTGCAAAGTGTCCCTTCTCATCACAAGTATAACATCAAACATTTGAAGGATCTCTCTAAGTCTTCTTTTGTTTATTGTCCTTCTTCTAGTTGTGATGAAATTTCTCCTTGTTCTCCTCCTTCTTGAAGTTCTTCCTGGTGTGAACTGTGAGAGCTTAATCTTCAGTTGCTCCCATCTTCTCTTATATTTTCATGAGTCAAGCTTATTCTTGTGCACATTCTTCTCGGAGTCTGCTGTCAACCTCCTTCTTTCACAAATTCCTTGAATGAATGAATCCCATGATCTAGGGAGACCATTCAAGGTAGTCATTACAATTTATCCTTCTTCGAAATTCTCTTTAACTGCTTCAATTTGTTCTTTGATTTGAGAAACCCTTCTGAAGTAGGAATGTATAGTCTCGGAGTTCTGTATCTTCATATTCTTCAACTGGTTCCTCAAATTCATCTTCTGGTTGATGTTCTTTCCTTCAAATATCTTTGTCAAAGCATCATATACTTCCTTTGGTGTCTTGAATGAAGACACATGGGCAATGAGGTGATCCTCAATAGAATATGCAATAATTCTCTTGGTTTTAGCCATGCTTCTGTTATGAGCAGCCTTAGCCTCATCTCCCTCTGGTTTTGGAACCTCCTCAGTGATGTACTGATCCAAATCATTTTCTTCAAGGATCGGGGAGATTTTGTACTTCCATGCTCGAAAGTTATCAGCCCCTCCAAGATTGTCCTCAAGCTAAGTATGATGAGTCATAAGTTCAAATGAGAACCTCAAAGTGGAAATAGAAAATATTTATATCTTACCAGTTTGAGGTGTCCGACCTGGTTCCGGAGCTGGCTGACCTAGGGTTTGTCAAAGAAACCCTAATTTTCCAAACTTGGAGATTTGGAATTATGTTTGGATAGAAATATGTGACCCCTTGAGGTGAGTTTCTTAGCAAGGTCACTTTCTTAAGACTAAGGTGGGAAGCCTTTGAAACTTGATGCCCTAGTTTCTCCCGGCACTAGTGACAGGGTCAAAAATGAAATTTCTTCAAATCTGAAACTGCTTCCACCAAAAGATGCACCCTACTGAGGCAAGTTATCCTAGCCCTCTTTTCTTGATTATATGTGGAGATAACACCTTGAACTAGGAAGCCCTAGTTTCTCCAGCTGAGCAACGCCTTCTTTTAGAGAGGCTCTGATACCATGTTAGTTTTTCTAGATATTATTATCTTAATTAGGATATTTGTCTGAAAGAATAACAAGTAGAGCTATATTCATAATATATAACAGATACACAAGACACAAATATTTTCACTGGGGAGACCATAATGGAGAAAAACCCGCAAACTTCCTCAGAATAGTACAATCACAAAGATTGNGAAGTATTCAACAACAATTTATCTCTCCTCCCTTCTCTCTCTCTCTCTCTCTCTCTCTCTCTCTCTCTCTCTCTCTCTCATGCGAACTTGAGTGAGTGTGTGGTGTGTATAAATGAGGGAGAGCACCTCCCTACTTATACTAATCAAGTGACTGACCTTGTACATGACTGGGCCAACCCGTTTCCCTAACAGGGCTGACCTCTCCTAAAGAGACTCCAAATACACATTACATGATGTCACAACAGGGACTATTGCCCCGACTTAAAACAAAGGTTGTACCTCAAGGTCTAGACACAATAAATACATCCCGCAAGGAGGCAAATACATCTCCAATGGGGGTACAACAACATACAATGTACATCAGAATATGTTCTGAAGTTACAAATACATCAACACAGAGTAGATAGTCCCTTTTATTCATATTTAGACAAAATAGATATCTATACTCTTTAGCAGACACTTATTTTTACAAAGGGACTTATAACCTTTAGATTCATTAGACAACATAGTTAAGGAGGGGGATTCTTTATCATTTTCTATCAATGCATCCTTTATGTGATTAGAAGAAGCATAATTGACTACAACTTTAGTCACTCTTGCATGCTTAGGTTCCTCAACAATGATTTCTACAACCTAAAAAACCTAATTCCTTTTCTCAATTGGCTCTATTTCATCGAACAATCGTGCTGTATTGTAATGGTTTTGTTCTCTTGGTTAACCCCTACTGCCACAATTATCTTACAAACCTAAATATTTTTCAAATTTCACAAGTCACTTAAATCCTTATTGTTAACTACATAATCTAAACTAGCCCTCAACTCTAAATTTGGAAAAGCATCAACTTCACCAATATCAAATGAATATACTTGAGAATCCTTAGCAATCTTCTTGGTTTAAGTATCTTATTGAATGTCATCAACATTTTCTTGTATATCTAGGAAACCTTCACAAGGGCTATTCTCTAATCCTATAGGTATTTGATAATTTGTCTAATGAGATCTAAATATTCCTAGCTCATCCATTTTAGCTGAACTCAACACTTGTAATTTATGTAATCACTAAAGAGAGAAACACTTTCATGAATTTTGTTGCCACCATTTTCCAATGCACATCTATAATTATTTTCAATTAATCCTTTGTAACAATCAAAGGTGCATGTGTATAGGCTCAAGGATGCACATTCAAAGAAGATTCTATGATTATTGCAATACATACCCTAACTAAAACACCAAAATAATTTTTTTTGGTTTTTTAGCTATAAGTGATGATCCATTACCTTGTTGCACACCATTTTCTAAGAATGATTCCTTCTTAGCACCCACCAAATTTTTATGCACTCTATGCAGTTCATCTAATGTATCGATATTTTCAATGTCTTCTACTTGTAAAAAAATCCCTCCGGGACTTATATCATCAACAACCATTTCCACTAGACCTATCTTTTTCCTTTTTTCACATCATTTATTAGTAATAATTCCTTCCCTTTCATTTTCAAGGGCCTTGATAGAAATAACATTACTAATATAATTGTTTGGAATAATGGACAATTTTTCTTGTCCTTATTTTGAGAATATTTGCTTGATCTCTTTCCATATTCAACTCAACAAACTTAACATTCATATCTTGACTATCTTGGTACTTTGGAAACAAAACAAACTCAACTCCTCTTATAGTGGGTTTAAACTATGATCTTTCCTCCAATATTTATGCAATGGTTTGATGAACTTTCTATAGTCAACAACAAGGACATCCAATGTCACAAAATGTTTCATTTTTTCTCCTCCAACTTAATTTGGACTCTNTCCTCCAATATTTATGCAATGGTTTGATGAACTTTCTATAGTCAACAACAAGGACATCCAATGTCACAAAATGTTTCATTTTTTCTCCTCCAACTTAATTTGGCCTCTACACGCCACAGGAAATCAACTTAGTTGTTCACTATGCTCAATCATCCTCTCTTATTTCTATACCAACTTTCTAAGATAATTGTGGGTAGTCTCGCAAATTATCATATGCAATTCAAATTCACACCTTTTCACATTTACCTAGCTCATTGAAAATCATGATTTATTGCCATGCAACCTACTTACCCTTCAAAATTTGCCATAATCAATTATCTTAACATATATTTGAAAGGCCTTCTCTATCTTAATGATATTATGAATTTCATTGACAATTGTCTAAAGAATGGATTAATTGGTGGAATACCCTTCATCAAGCATCTATGCCATTATTTCTTTGATCCCATACAACTCTTGTTGTTGTAACCTTGGCTTTGATACAAATTTTTAATGTACCCTCTTATCTTCCAAGTGTTTACTTTGTTTGTAAGAAGAAATATTATAAACACTATAGAAAACAATATTGGATCTTAGATTAAAAAAACATAAATGCATCTTGGTGGCAACGAAAATTTTAGGTCATCTATGGCTAATAATTTTATGGTAATGTGTAGATAAGTAATCCAATGTAAGATAAACTTGATTTAAAGTAGTTCTAGTTAGGTTGGTTTGCATCAATATCAAGTTAGATCATATCATTGAGGTTAAGGTGTGATGTATCCAATAAACATTGATTCATTCACAAGATATAAAAAAACCATGCAAGAACACGAGAATGGAAAATACCTATCTTTTGTTCCTTCTCCATCACTAATTATTACAATGAAAGTTCAACCCCTTTAACTATTATCTGAGATTTTCAAAAACTGCTAATTTTATAAAATTCTCGCATGACTCTAAAACTGACCAATAACTAAAAGCTAACTAGAGCAACACTATTTGTCATCTCTCTTTCTTATTAGGTGCATCAACTAAGATATAATTGATAATTACAAATTTAAAAAATCCTAAAAAAACACTAAAACCTCAATTTGAGTCCTTATATGAAGAAATATGGCCTCGAAAAAGTGTTGAAATGTGGTGGATATGATCAATCATTATAGTGAAATCTTCGAGGTGAAACTTCTTGTCAATTTTCATCCAAAATAGATAAAATGAGTCAAAAGCTCTGTCCCTCCAAAATCCCCGCATCATTCTCCTCTGGTTGAAAACAATGCGGCTCCTGCAAGTTACTGTCTTCAAACTTTTGCCAGCACAATCTTTTCCTTTTCCTTGCTCGAAACGACTTGTTTCCAATCCATCTTTTCCTCGTTTTCATCACCTAGAGCATCCTCATGGAATATATATAAAGCATAAACTTTAAGTACATGTGAAATATCAATATCATCTAGTAAATTGACCTTATGAGAATTAAGGAGTATTGAAGCCGTGTTAAATTGTTGAAATTGCTCAACGTTTTAGTCCATACTATTGGACCATCATCAAGATACTTAATGAATGCTATGAGTAATGAGTATTGGAGCCTTAATAAATACACATATCTATTGAATATTGGATTAAGCATGTCAAATCAAGTGATTGGTAGAATGTGAATTATTATGGATTCGTTTCTTCTAACGAAGCTTGAGTAATGGATTCCATGTATTGCTAAGCTTAGAGCCTTCATCTCTATTGAGATTACTAGGGTTTAGAGAGATATCTATCTTTTCTCAAACCTTTCTCTTAGTGAGGTATTCTATGTTGGATATGACACTATATTTTTCTAAATATATTTGGTGGTTTGCTTTGGTGGGAGTGCTCTGCCAACGTCGACTTCTTAAGTCTATCGAGAATTGTCATTAATTTTCTTGAGAATCTTGCAAGGACCAGTTTTCTTATACTCCAATTTATGGTAGGTTTCTTTAGGAAACTGATCTTTCCGTGAATAAACCTTCACCAAAACACCTTCATTGAATACCTAATATCGTCGCTGACCATCTTTTATAGTTTTTTTCCGCTCGTTACTGGCCTGCAAATTTTGTTTCACTTATTGTTGCAACTATTGAATGTGTTCGTAAAATTGTTCCATGTCATCATTAATCCTATCCCCAAGAAGTAGCTGCATCAAATCTAGGACACTGATAAGATTTATACCATAAACAACCTGAAATGGAGATTTACTTGTATATATATTCACTAAATTATTGTAGGAAAATTTTGCTTGAGGTAAACTCAAATCCCGTTGCTTAGAATTCTCTCCAACGGTTCCCCATAACGGATTTCCCAAACTCCAATTGACTACCTCGTTTTTCACATCTGTTTGGGGGTGATAGGAACTGTTGAACTATAATTTAGTCCCATTTTTCTTCCATAAATTCCTCCAAAAATGACCCAAGAACCGAATATCTCTATCAGAGGTAATAGTTTTGGGAATGTCATGCAATCTAACAATTTCTGGAAAAAATTGTTCTTCCACCCTTGATGCATCACTAGTTTTCTTGCAAGCAATGAAATGTGTCATTTTAGAGAACCTATCAACAATAAAAAAAATAGAATCATTACCTTTTTGTGTGTTTCGGATCCCTAACACAAATTCCATACTTAGGTATTTTCGTGGATCTGTGGGCACTAGCAATGACATATAAAAACCTGTATTGTGTGAGTGTCCTTTATCCATTTGACAAATCCTACAATGTGCCACATACCTGGTTATATTTTTTTCATCTTTGACTAGTAATACGTACCTTCGTTTAAGGCTAGTATATTATCCTTTCCAAAATGTCATACCAAGTCACTACTGTGAATTTCTTTGATAATATTTTCTCTCATAGAACCAATTGGAATGCACATTTTTCTTCCTTTGAAGAGTTGGCCATTTGCATAAAATATTCACCTTGAATAAGATCCATGTTCCCAACAACCAATTTCTTCAATTGTTCCATAATCTCCAAAAAACCGTTATCATATGCATAGAGATACTTCAATGCAACAAAACCAATTACTCCATTTTCCATGGTTGTTAAAAGAAATTGCATTGACTCAAAGAATCTATAACTTGATTTTGCCTTCCTGATTTGTGATTCATAATTTTGTATGTCTACTATTATATTTCTTTTGGGTGTTTACATATTTTAATGTAATATTATTGGTAAATAACACAAACTCCTTCGACACTAAATAATTCCTCCAATGTTGCAATGATTTCTTAATTGCATAAAATTCTACATCATATGTGGAGTAGTTCTTTCTTACTTCATTCAACTTTTCTAAATAAAATGAAATTGCTCTACCTTCTTGGCCAAGTACAACTCCAAGGCCTACATGTGAAGCATCACAGTCTAGATCAAACACTTTATTAAAATATGGTAAGTCTAATATAGGTTTCTCAATTACCTTCTTCTTTAGAAACTTAAAACTTTCCTCAGCCTCATTGGTCCACATGAATGTCTTTCCTTTGCTGCAATCTATTATGGGTGCTAGAATACTACTAAAAATTGAAATATGTCTTCAGTAAAAGCTAACTCAATGAAAACTTCTTACCTTTGTTATGCTCCTAGGAATGGGCCACTCCAAAATTTCTCTGACCTTCTCTAAATCCATCTTCACTCCTTTTGTTGAGATGACAAAACCTAGAAATACCAAACTTTCTTGTAGGAACCTACATTTCTTCAAGTTTGCATAAAAATGATGTTTTATAAATGTATCCAATATATTTAATCTTTAAATGTTGCAAGTGATCTTCTTTGTTGTTATTGAAAACTAGGATGTTATCAAAATAAATGTTAACAAATTTACCAATATAAGTTCAAAGAACATTATTCATCAACCGCATGAAAGTACTAGGTGCATTGGATGGCTTGAATGACATCACCATCCATTCATATATCCCATCCATAGTCTTGAAGGATATTCTCCATTCGTCCCCTTCGTGAATTCAAATATGGTGGTATTCACTTTGAAGATCATTTTTACTAAATTAGCTCTGGCAAGCACATCCATCATGTCATCCAAGTGCAGTATAGGAAACCGATATTTGATGATAATTTTATTGATTGCTCTAATATCTATTCACATCCTCCATATATTATCTTTTTTTGGAGTCAATAATGTTGGTACAACAGATGGACTCATGCATTCTCTTACCACATATTTCTTTATAAGCTCTGTTGATTTCCGATTGAGCTTTGCATGTTGTGTAAGACTCATCCTATAGGATTCTAGATTAGGTAAAGATGATCTTGGTATTATATCAATGTGATGTTGAGTATCCCTCTTTGGTGGAATACCATAAGGTAGTTCATTAGGGATAACATCAACATATTCTTCTAGTACCTTGGCCATTTCAGTAGATGATGGTATGTATTTCTCATCTCTTTTTTTCACTATTAATGCATAGACAAATCTTGATTCCTTCATTTCATTAACAATCTCTCTTCTAACAACATATTTTCAGCTTTGCCTCCATCCTTAAGGGGAAATAAGATGAATTTCAAACCATCCTTCCAAAAGGTGTAGGTATTATTTTCTCTATCATGCATTACTTTTATATCATATTGCCAAAGGCTCCCCAATAAAAATGACATGCATACATTGGAGTGACATCACACCATACTTCATCCTTATAAGTCTTACTGATGGAAAACTTGATCAAGTATCTTTTATTTGTGGTGACTTCATTCCCTTTTTTGAGTCATTCAATTCAATGAGGATGGGGATGTGTTTCACAACATAATTTCAACATATTTACCATCTCTTTGGAAAACGTATTCTCACAACTTCCACTATCAATGATAACATGACATCCCTTTTCCCCAAAAGTGTACGTGGTTCAAAAAATATTTGTCCAAAACCAAGAATCTTCATTGTTGCTACTCTACCTTTGCTCTTTTTCAGGAATCATCATTTACCTCCATATCATGAGATTATCCCCCATATCGGGCGATACTTTGGATTCAACTCCTTGCTCTTCATTCTCAACTTGGACCAAGTTTAAACTAGGATGTTTCCCATGCTTCATCTCGTGCATGTTATAATTTGAGAATTCAGATGATTGATGGCCTTCTACACCACACGTAAAACACACATAAGGTCTTCCTCTGCCACCGTCGTAACCTCCACCCCTATAAAATACTCTTCATCATAGTTGATTCAAGTCATCTTGTTAAGTATCTTCTTCTTTATAATCTCCTTGGGATGATTCGCCTCTTCCATAGTTAAAACCACTCCATGAGGTATACGATGCACCCCTCCTTTCTCCTCTATTCCTTTGAGAAAATACTTGTTTGTGAGTTCCTCCGTGGAGGACAAGTTTTACTTCAAGTTCTAAAATCCATGAAAACATGTATGTGCATAGTCCAACAACAAAAAGAACTCTTGCAATTTTTTCTTCATCTTATTCTATATCCGAATTTTGTACTTTCCCTTTTGTGTTATGTCTTTTTGCACATGATCCCACCATATCATGGTGTGACCTTTCAACTTGGTGCATGCAAATTTCACCTTGTTTTCCTTTGTCATAGGATTCCATTCAAAACAAATTTCCATGGAATTCATCTAATCTATTAACTCATGTGGTTTAAGACTCCTTGCATATTCTGAAGCTTCCATTAAACCAATCTATTAACTTCTTTGGTTTAAGACTCCTTGCATATTCTGAAACTTCCATTTTGATCCCATCATTTCTCCCTTCTAGAGCCATGAGCATCCTTTTTTCAAAACTTGTGCACCCTAATTGTTATTCCTCATGTTCTATATTCTCATCTATATCTCCTTGGTCTATCTACTCATTAAACACTTCTCTTTGTATTATTCCATGACTAAGCAACATATTTGTAAGATATGGCACTTGCCTTTGGAGGTTTTGTATATCTCTACGCATTTGAGCAAGACCTTCTCTTCCTCTTCTCTCTCATCCATTCCTGCTCTAATACCGGATGATGCAGGAAATAAACTTTGATTCATTCATGAGATCTAAAAATATCATGCAAACACAAAATAATGGCAAATAAATATATTTGATTCCTTCTCCATCACTAACTATTAAAATGAAAGTTCAACTACTTATAACTACTATATGAGACTTTCAAAAATTGCTAATTTGAGGAAATTCTCACATGACTCTAAAACTGACCTATAACTATAATCTAACTAGAATGACACTAAATGTCAACTCACTTTTCTAATTAGGTGCATAAACTAAGAGATAACTAATAATTACAAACTTAAAAAATCCCGAAAAAAAAAACCAAAACCCCAATTTGAGGCCTTATATGAAGGAACTTGGCCCTGGAAAAGTGTAAAAATGTGGTCTCATTAGAAAAATCTATTCGGTCATTTTAGTGAACTCATCAAGACGTAACTTCTTGTCAAATTTCAACCCAAACAGATAACCGAGTCAAAATTTATAACCCTCGGAAATCACTGCATCAAAGTGAATGAGAACTTATTGTCATAGTCTATTCCTTTCAGTATGAAAGTCATATGGAAAATGGGGATGATACTGTAGTTGGTTTTTTATAAATCAATCTCAAGACCATATTATTTTGCATGAACAATGACTTCGCTATAAACGTATATTCTTATAGGATCTCCAATAACACAAATACTACCAAAAATAACACAACAAGAAAATTTGTTTCTCGGGTGTGCATCATGGGAACCCTATGAATCAAAGACACAGTCCATGTATCAAAAAATATGGTATAATGAAGACAATCAATGTTAGAATTAGTGGTAGATACTGCAACTAGAATAGAGATCCGATTATTAAAAATTGCATGCGAAGCATACAAAATCAAATTTTGACAAGGTACATATATAATCCATCAACCATTCATTCCCACACTTATTCAAGATCCTAGGATTTTTTACAAGGAGACACATACTTAGACACTATACAAGCCTCAATCATCTTCAAGGTCCTTCCATGAACCAATGCAAAATAAACCAAGAGATGATAACATTACTGGATCAACCTGCATATTTTTATTCCCTACATCTATATTGGAAAATAAATATATAACTAGAACATTTTCCTAATCCATTTCCTTCGTATGCCTAATTTTTTACCGATGTGAGTCTTTCATTGATTATTTACAAATGGCATCGCTCATCATTCCACAATGTTGGATTTGGATCCAACATTTGGATGGTTGATCTTGCCATGATTGTGATCTTATATATTTTATCTACTTCATGTTATGGCTCATGAATTCCACTAATTTTCACTTGACATCCTAATCCTCCACTATCTTCCACATGCCATTAAGGGGTCCACTTCCTCATTGAATCTCAACACCTATTGTTATGAAACCAATTATACTTAAATGTGTATAATCAATTAATTACTATATGTTGAAAATTCGAGAAGGAATAAGCCACTTAAGATATAGAAATGTTATCTACCTTCTAAGTAATTATTTTCTACCATGTTGTAAATATTCATAAAGCCACCTGCTTCAATGCTAATCAATAACAAACACCCTGCATTCTTTGCAATATGCCTACCCAAAGATTTAAATTTTCCACTATAAATCTATTTAACCCACTAAATATAAAAGGAATTCGGGTCATTTTCCTATTTCCACATCTCTCTTGGTGGCCCAGAATAATTATTCAATCCTTATGGAGCACACATACATGAGTGGTAACCTAGATAAGAACGTAGGATTATAAAGAAATGGAGACATCTTGAATATTTAAACTACCAATGACATATCACAATGCTATGTCAATTATCCCTTAAACCCTATAGGCCTAGGAAATGCCATATCCTCATTTATATCTCCTCGCGATCTTCCCCTTTCATTTTCACTAAGATTTCTACGTTGCTATAAACACCTTATTAATAATACAGGCTCGTTAAATGGAAAAATATTTGAAATTGTTCCCATTGTAAGTAAATTATAAGTAAATTATTGCATATATTTGTTTGTATTCAGACATTTTATTATGGATTATGCATTAATCCAAGATGCTTAAAATATATGTATCAATGTTGTGTTTCATGTTTGGTTGAAAGTGTTTTACAAGGATTTGCCAGATTTATAGCAGCATTAAGACAAACACAAATTTGGGGTTTGAAGTTATTTCTTTTCAATTTTGGTTTTTATGTTTAAATGATGCAATTTTATTTCTAGATATTATTCCAAGTAGTTTATTTCACTGGGGCATTCACATGTAATGGAAATCCTCTTTGAGATGACAATCATTAAATAATTTTTTTTTAAACATCAAATATGAGTTATTACAACACTAATAGATCAAGCCTATTACTAATGATGTTGACTTAAAACAAAAACCTTTGATAGAAGAATATACAAAATCTAGTTAGTGAAGAACAACATGCGACCCAAAGAATTCTAACAGGTTGAAGAAGAAAGGCCCTTTCAAAACAATCAAGTTTCTTACTTCAACACCCTGGCAAGGTCAAGTGTAGAGAAAAAAATTAACTCCATTCTCATGTAGGAGACTAAGATGAAGATGCTCTAGAAAATTATTTCATATGGGTGCCACTACAAGATTGCATTTGATTCAAGTTTGGATTTAATATAGAATGCTAACAATGAGTATTTAAGAATCAAGAAAGTGAACCTATAAGATAAGTCTTCTCTCTCAATTTTCAGCTATATATATTCCTTGTTAAATTAAATCACTTTGATTACAAAAAAGTGAAGACAACTTAATAAGAAAAATGAAAACTAGTAAAGAATCAGTAAACTTTGTTTTTTTTAACGTCTGTAGCAACAAGGGATGTAGAATACCAAACCAAATGCAATGAACTATAGAAGATTAATAATGGAATCGACAATACTATTAAAACTAACAAAATGACATAGAGTAAGTTTCGCTACAATATTCATAAGAAAACAAAGCTTTTTAAACAATTATGACAAGAATTTCTAAAATAGAGATAATATACTTATCTTATTCCGCTTATGTATCTAAGTGACTAATAGAGACAATAATTTTACCCAGCCATAGGCATTCTAATGTAGACCAAGGTAAAGAAGATATTCGAGATTCCTAGGGTAGTCTCTCTATCTCAAAAGAAAGGAACATATTTACTAAGTATCCCATTGTTGAGTTCTTAAATTGGACCAACTGTTTAGTTCCCATAATACCCACCCCAAACAACACAAGGATAAAATTATTCTTTCTCTATTCAACAGTCTTTCAGAAGTCCCTCTCTCCAGTGCTCTTCATTGTGGACATATAATGGTCTAAACTATTGTCCATAAAATTCTAGTAGAACTTTTCTTTGGTTCTTGGATCTTCACAAGATTCTAATGCCTTCATTCATGGATTTTATATTCCTTGTAAGGAAATATCTCATTCCAAGGTAAAATTCTTCTTTTCTCTCCTCTACACTCCTCCAAAAACTATCTCTCTCCTTTCATTTGAATTTTCCCTCTTCGCATTCATAAAGGATGGAAAGAATAGTGCTAATTGATCTTTTCCTAAATCCTATAATGTAGGGAGAAAAAATTGCTATTATGTAGGAGGTGGTTTCCTAGATCTAGGAATTAGTTATATCCACCTCTCCTATCTCAAATTAGATCATAGTCTAGAATCAACATACATTATAAAAATTAAAGATTAATGTAATGGAAATGTCGGTAGGAAAATAAAAATAGGTAGTTTTGCATATCAACATTTCCTTAGACCTTGTTATCTTTAGGTGCTTATTCTTAGTCATCTTTCCTTGGACTACTACTTTTAATTTTTGAAAAAATAATTACTAAAAACAAGTATCGAGATATTTACTAGTTGGTCCTTGGCCTTGAGTTTTGCAGTAGGAATTTATATAAGAAATTTACATCATTTAGAACATATACATAATCAAGTCCAAACATTCAAAGGGTCAAAGCCGAGTCATTACACCAAATGATGATGATGTTTCAACTTTGAGGATTTTGAGTGATTTAGCAACATAAGGTTTGCATATTCTTATTTTTTAATTTTTATTTGCCTAATTATTATAGCATTATTAGCTAGCTATTGTGTCTAGGTTACACTAGCACTAGACCATACCTCCATTCATGAAGAGTGTTACTAGTTGGTCTACACTAAGAATTGGATATACATACCGTAGAGGATCTATGTTGAAGAAGTGAGTGGTTTATAAGTTTCTCATCTATAAATGATGACCCACTTTAGCATCACCTGCTTGGAAACTAGGAAAGGGTAGGGATGGTAGTATCATTTTCATATTATTTAAAAAATAATCATTTCATTCAAAAACATTTCTTCTTTTTTGCATAGTAGCATAGTTAAGGAATACTATACATAACGAAAATTCCAATAAAAATAAAATACTAGAGTAAACTTCTTATATATCATACTTTTATTCAAATATACAATAATACCATACATGTATATCTCACACATGTTATTTACAACCAAATTACTATTTAAAAAACAAAAATATTGAGAGACTACATTTAATTATTAATAATTATTTTAATAAAAAATAAAAACATATTTATTAGAGAATGATTAATAGTTAGGAAATATGAAATTAAATATTATTTATATTTTATAGCATTTAAATGATAAACAAATGATTTTCAAAATTTAATTGCCTACTAATAAGACCCTGTATGAGGAATTCCGAATTGTTTGAAAGTTTAGTCTACAAAAGTCTAGTTTCACATAATTATGCTGCTATGTTTTTTTATTCATTCACAATCATCTCTACTTTCAAAAACAACTTGAAAATAAGATTAGTAATTATCTAATACATTTTAATATAAAATAAAATATACATTTCCAAAACTCTTTTTAATTAATACAATTTTTATTTAAATTTTTCTTGATGATATAATAGAATTTTATTTAGAGTGAAAATAAAAAACTTATAATTAATTTGAAAGAGGTTAAAAAAACAATTTCAATAATTAAAGTTTTAAGATATTCAAAATATAATATTTTCTAAAATAAAATAAAATGTATAAGTTTAAAAATATTAAGGATATAATATTTTCTAAGATAAAAATAAAATGTCCAATAAAATATTTAAGATAGAAATAAAGTGTATAATTAATAGGAAGTTATGAAAATACTAATAGTGACTATATAAAAATAATAATCATTTTAAGTATAATTATCTTTTCAATTTGTTACTAGTTGAAATGGTAGTCTAAACCACCGACAAACATATCACCTTAGTCACTTATCCTAACTTCTTCAGAAGTTGAAACGTCCTAGGGGAGAGCCCTATGGAACTCTGCAGAAGACACTTGGATACCAAATAATATCTTGTGTGTGTGTAAGCTTAGTGATCCCTAATGGAGTCTAGAAGAGGATATAAATAATACGAGTTCACTCATCGAAGGATAAACCAATTGCATAGCTAATGTGTTTCAATAAGCCAATAACAAGTGCAATATGTAGGAATTAGCAAAAATACCTGTATTACATCATTACTAAGTAATTAAAGCCCACATGTATAATTAGTAATAGTGATATGCAGATATTAACCAAAAATAATTTATCAGAATTATCTAAAGCAACAATGCAAGTAACATGTGTCATTCATTCATGTAAGTATTTATGACAACATTAGTTATATATAGATAGATCAATTATGAGGAAAACCTAGCCCAAAATTTTAGGGAGGACTCGAAATTTTAGGGAGAAAAGTTTTAGGTAGAGAAATTTTAGGGCACGGAATTTTAGGGCTCGAGATTTTAGGGAGTGGAATTTTAGTGCCCGAGATTTTATGGATCGAAATTTTAGGGTTCGAGATTTTCTAGCGCGGAATTTTAGGGCCGAATATTTTAGGGTGCATAATTTTAGGGCCCAAGATTTTAGGGCCGGTAATTTTAGTAGTGGAAACTTTTTTGAGAAAAAGTGTGTTAGAGCCTAAGGAAACCCTACCCTAGCACAAGCCCTACCCAAACTAGGGATTCTAAGGAGAATGGATACCCTACCCTATCACAAGCCCTACCCAAACTATGGATTCTAAGGAGAATGGATAACCTAGTGAGGAAGGGTCCTAGGTTAAGAAACTAGTCTAGAAAAACTAAGGAGAAAATCTAGGGCACCCTCACAAGGAGACTTGTTGTTGTTTGCTATGGTGACAAGAAGGAAGGTAATGGCCTATCCTAGGGAAAAGTGCAGCTCTAAGGCTACCACTAAGACTCAGACATGCAGATCCACCAACATCCAAACAAAAAGGTAAGAAGCCTAACCTCCTCGTGCTTGTGTTCATCCAACAAATCGAAGCATCACCAAAAGCAAAGATTCACCAAAGAATTACGAGAAAATATCTTGCATTAACCAGAAAACTTCCTCAAGAGGAACACCTTCATCCAAAGAAACCTTAAGAAGAGTAAAACAAGTGCATAGTGATTTATCCCATCAGTTCTGATTTAAAATGAAAGTGAGGAGATTTATTTATATGATCTCACACTCACTTTTACAAATAAAATCTAGGTTGACGTGCCTTAATATAAGTAAATTTGTAATTATTAAATGTCAACTTAAAATTAAAATAAAATAATAATAAAATATAGACTAAAGGTAGGCTACCTGGGGTATTTGCATCTCTAGGCACCAAAACACGCTCAAATAAGTGAATCGTTCCAAACAAAAGGCTAGAGCAGGCTGGAGGGAGGGTGTTATGGCCCATATAACCCCTAGAATACAGTAAAATCCCTCAACACCCTCCTCAAAGCACGTAAATGACCTGGCATGGAGGATTCCTTCCTTTGAGGGAAGAAGGCTAGGGACAGCAAGGACCCATTGACTAAAGGGCCAGGAGGGTGTATGAAGTGGCCACAACTGTATACTAGTGCCTCGTGGCTGAAGCAAAGGACACTAGAGCGCGCACGAAGGGAATGGATCCATGAGACCCAATAGTCAACCTTTAGGGGGCCTGGACACCAACCATAAGGTTAAAAACCTCTTTAAAAGGGAAGTCAGCAATGCCATTGAGCCATAATACCCTTAAAGGAGAACCAAAGGGTCAAACCATGACCACCACCGCTCAATAACACCCCTCCTGGTCGAATATTTGGCCCCCTCTCCCTGGGGTACACCTGAAGGTGCGTTGGGTACAAGTGCAGCATAACACTAGATCCGACTAGGGGACGAGTGCTCAAGAACATGTGAATCTGCTAGTACATGTAGACCTACACACATATCGAATGTCCGAGAGATTAAAATCATCTAAGGGTAGACACTCTCGTCTTGCCTTGTTCACTAAATGAGGGAAACAAACTAAGAACAATAAAAACTATGAAAAGACATCAAATGCAACGCACAAAAATATGCCTAATGCAACTAACCCTACCTACTCTAAAGATGGTAATCAAAACAGGTTAAGTGAAATCATACCACCAATGTAACCATTAGTAAGTAAACAATTCATACATGGCATCTTACCTTTGTCCTTTATTGTAATCCAATACAATACCTCATTGATGATATGTTGAGTTTGTACTAGGATCTTTATCTTGATGAGTGCATGAAACCAAACCTTCTTAAGAACTTGGAAAACTTGAAACAGGTGCCATGGAGAAGCATCACTTTGACAATCTTTGAAGATCCATTCTTCTATTGGACTTATGTATGGGATACCTCCATCATACATATCTTCAGAAAAAAATTTCTTGAAACTCGCCCATGAATCCTGAACTTGGAGGCTAACCGTGGAGTTCGACTTTGCAAATCTTCATATGTGAGCCACAACCTGTCTCTGCATTTACTCAAGATTTTCTTTGTACATACAAGTATATCGCTTATCTTTTCCACAATCATGTTAGTAGCCCCAATAATCTTTGAAATTTTGAAATTGTCAACAATATAATCCATACCTTCATGCTTCAAATGAAAAGATAAACAATAAATATTATGAGACTCAGAGATGAAATATATACATGTGCACCTACCTTCCTCGGTCTTGTTGAGATGTATCATTAAGGGCCTATCGATGTAGGTTAGAGTAGGCTAAACAACTTCTTCTATGCTTCTTGAGGGGCATAACTGAAAGTGATAACCTAGGCTCATCATATGTTGAATATTTGCAAAAGAATCCTCTATGTGACATGCTTCCCTGCTGCAGGATGAGTATGATGGTGACATTATGGAAGAATCTCTAGAGATACGGGGCTCCAAATCTTCGATCTTTTCATCATAATGGCCCATCTGCATATAACAACCATATGCAAAGTCTGATGTCGTTCCATCTTCACTTATGGTGGCAAAAGGGTTGAGGCATTCTTCATTATTAGCCTCATAAGGGAAATGAATGATCATATCTCTTTCAACAGAGTCTTCATAAGTTATGTCTTCAACATCCCTGCTAGAGGTGATTGAGAGTTCCTCGTCCCAAATAGTGTTAAGTTATTATTGATCTTCCTGAGTAACTTCATCAAGCTGCTCTTTCTCGCTACAACATATGGATACAACGCTACCTGGTCTTGAGAAATCATAGAGCGGTGGACCCATAAATGTTCAATAACCATCATCCTCAAAATTCCCATCATTATGTTCCCAGGTATGTCATAAGGAGTTTCTGTATGTTAGAAGGGAGGACTCATCGTATCCTTATGTTCCTCAGCTTCTTCAATTAGGACTTCTGAACCGTCAGATATGGGACCATCATCATATTCATCTTCTTGAGAATCTTTCTCTATCATGCTTAAGATATCATCAGTTAGACCTTGAACAATTGTTGCTTCAACTTGGTCTTTGCTTTGGGCTTCCTTACTGAACAAATCCTTTGCATGCTTGACATGAGGTCTCCATTCGTCACGATGCCCTGAATCCCAGTGGTTACAAAATGTTTCCACCAATTCTGCAAATGATGATATCGTTCCTTTATCTAGGTCCACAAACCAAGCAAGATCCTTTCCTCCCAGGTGAAGGACAAATGATCGCATGTAAACATCTTCTTCTTCTTTAATACCATATTCTGAATCCATAGTCATAAACCATTCCACATGATGCATGAAATTATCATGGTCACCCTTAAAGGCATGCCAAAATACTTCGGGTAACTCATCTGTATAACCTAGGAAAGATGATAGATCAAGAGGAGCGAAGCCAATTTCCATTTCTGTAGCAATCATATTATCAGGATCTTCAAACTCGAATGGAATATTATACGTGGTTCCTTCTCTTGCATCATCTTGAGTCTCGCTTTTTCCCAAGGTTGCTTCCCATATTATGTCAATCATGTCCTTTCTTTCTTGTTCATCGACACAGTTATCCCAATCCATGTTGAATACATTAATGAGCTTCCTGAGTGAAGAAAACCATTTGCAAGGAAAACCATCATACCAATTTCTGACTGACAAATTGTCCTCTAGGTGAAGAGATAACAAAAATAGCCTCATCATGATGTCTTCATGCACGATGTTACTTTCCCGGATGGATTGCGTGAATGATTGCACATGGGATGTTGCATGGTACTTATATTGCTGGAACAATGGGAGAGGTGCCTTCTCAATATCTTAAATGGCATACTTGTGTGGAAACCCTCGAATGCATGAGAAGTCCAATATGTCCATCCACAATTCATAATTGGATGCCATCTTGTCAAGCTTCCCTGTCTTTATAGAGTATTTATTTTATTTTTCTTTGATTGGAGTCGCCAGGAGAAACTTGCCAGGTTAGTTAATAAAATCTCACCAAAGTACTAAATAAAACAAGGGTGCACTTGATAGATGGGGCGGGCTGAGCTCTTTATGGAGTCGCTAGGTAATCCTGCAGGTTATTCCTTTCAAAAAAATGTATGCAATCATATACAACCAAGGACTTCAAGACTTACCAAAATGTTGTTTCTTGCCCGAATATATCACCTCAATGAATTTGAGGTCCCCGACAACGACGCCAAAATGTTACCGATTGAAATGGAAGTCCAAACCACATTCAATCATATGCGGAGAAAGTGACCATTGTCACCTTAGTCACTTCTCCTAACTTCTTCGAAAGTTGAAACCTCATAGGGGAGAGCCCTATGGAACTCTGCATAAGACACTAGGACACCAAATAATATCTTGTGTATTTGCAAGGTTAGTGACCAATGCCTAATGGATTCTAGAAGAGGATAAATAATACAAGTTCACTCATCCAAGGATAAACCAATTGCATAGATAATTTGTTCCAATAAGCCAATAACAAGTGCAATATGTAGGAATTATAAAAAATACATGCATTACATCATTACTAATTATGATTAAAACCCACATGTACAAGTAGTAACAATACAAGTAACATGTGTTAGTCATTCATGCAAGTATTTATGACAACATTAGTTATATATAGATAGATCAATTATGAGGACAACCAATATTTTAGGGATGGCCTGAATTTTTAGGGCACGAAATTTTAGGGATGGCCTGAATTTTTAGGGGGCAAAATTTTAGGGAGGACCCAATATTTTAGGGAGCGAATTTTTAGGTTGCGAAATTTTAGGGCCCGAGATTTTGGGGAGCGGAATTTTAAGGCCCGGTATTTTAGAGTGCGAAATTTTATGGCCCAAGATTTTAGGGCCCAAAATTTTAGGAGTGGAAAATTTTGGGAGGCCCTAGATTGGCTAAATATTTGATTTTTATGAGATTTTTATAAATTTTGCAGACCTAAAACTAACCTAGAACTAACTTTAGAAAATAGGTTTTGAGAAAAAGTGTGTTAGAGCCTAGGGAAACCCTACCCTAGCACAAGCCCTACCCAACCCAGGGCTTCGAAGGAGAATGGCTAACCTAGTGAGGAAGGGTCTTAGGTTAAGCAACTAGCCTAGGAAAACTAAGGAGAAACCCTAGGGCACCCTCATAAGGAGACGTGTCGTTGTTTGCTATGGAGACAAGAAGGAAGGCAATGGCCTATCCTAGGGAAAAGTGCATATCTAAGGATACCACAAAGACTCAGACATGCACATCCACCAACATCCAAACAAAAAGGTAAGAAGCCTAACCTCCTCATGTTTGTGTTCATCCAGCAAATCGAAGCATCACCAAAAGTAGAGATTCACTAAAGAATTACTAGAAAATAGCTTGTATTAACCAGAAAACTTCCTCAAGAAACTATTATTATTATTATTTTGCATAAGATAAAATGATTCAATCATAATTTACTTAAATTTTAAATCTATTATCATAATTTACTTGAATCTTGAATCAATTAAATTAATTTGAATATATGAAACAGCATTTTAAACAAATAATGGTAGGCTTTTAATTTTTTAGTTAATTTTTTATTATTATCTATTTTATAAATTAAATTAATTTAAGAATAATTTTCTTAACTAATAATTATTATATTTAAAATATAAAATACATAAAATTATAAATATTTTATATTATTATTATTAAATTACATTATACTTATATATTAAAATAAATAAACTATTAACTATTTAAGAAAAACAATGTATTAAAATTAGTTATTATTTTCGATGTTATTATTTAAACAAAAATTATTTTGGTTTTGAAAAAACTTAAAATCTAGATAAATATTTTTGGACTAACTTTGAGATGATTTTTGTAATGATAAAACAAAAGTAAAAATGGTTGAGTAAATAGACATGTGACGTACTCAAAGAAGAGGTTTTCTCATATTATTTTGCAATTAATTTCCATCATAGACTAATATGAAAATATGATGTACATACTTATAGCGTTTATTTAAAAACTTAGGAAAATAGAGTAAATCCGCAGACTATTTATAATATGCAATCCGCTCTGCCCTACCCATTTTTACTTTCGTATGACATCTTTACACATTAATAAAGGTTACTAAGCTAAAGAGAGGATAGACTAGGTCTCTTATGGTAAGAAAAACAATTTGATATTACAATGAGATTGCTAATAAGAAAACCCCGTGTTAAAG
This sequence comes from Pseudotsuga menziesii, assembly GCA_001517045.1. Lineage (NCBI taxonomy): Eukaryota > Viridiplantae > Streptophyta > Pinopsida > Pinales > Pinaceae > Pseudotsuga > Pseudotsuga menziesii. Next base: position 331,041 of record LPNX010152529.1, on the reverse strand, counting down.
AAAAAAAATGTTTAATTAGAAGAAGATTTTTATTTTTATTTTTTATTTTATGTTTTTAGTTGTAAGAAAAAACTATATTGTAAAAAAACAAAATTTTATAACAGAACTTTTTTTTTACAAGAGAATATGTTTAACCATAAGAAGATCTTTTTTTTTAATGTTTTTAGTTTTAAGAAAAAATTATATGTCCTGTCGACAATGAATAGCGCCTTCACTTGGGTGCTAGGTGCATGGCACCTCGCATGCCGGAGCCATTAAGTCTCCCACCCCATCTCTCCAGAACATTAAGGAGAACAGATGAAGATGTCCCCTCCAGCGATGGGAGAACATCGAACCAGTACTAGCGCCATTAACTTTGGTTCGATGTTGGTTGATCTCGAATGTGCGGCCACCGAGATTCTCCAGCAAGATTGGTTAAGGCGGTAGGATGTGGATGCGGGATGGCTCATACGGTGGCTCTCAGTTGTGGTTTGTGGTATATGTCTTTGCTTTTCCTCCTTGATTTTTCTCAGCTGGATCTCTACGCAACCCAAAGTTTTAAATCAACATCCAACACTGTAGAAGTTTTACTCCCCTTAGCTACATAATCTAGGTCTGGTATTTGAGATGTTGAGGCAGAGAGGTACCCCACGTAGAGGCAACAGTGGACGGGCAAAATCCTAGCGCGGGTTGGGTCTGATGGTGGAAGAGGGATATGAGGCTGGTATCTCCATGCTGGTCTGCATTCTGATCAATGACTGGGAGGCTCGACTGGTCAATGAGCATGTAGCCACGGGCAGGGGTGGCGGAAAAATTAGCCATTATTGGTTAGTTAAGAACATGATGGGAACTCTTATGGAGGATATGCTGGGAAATTAGATCTCTTCCCGCAACCTGGTGCTCTTAGTCAAAGCTAAGTTGACAGACCTCGACGACCAGCTCGATGGTCTAGACGCCACTTTTTCCTGGAAGCGCCTGCCTAGCGGACAATAAAGAGAAAGCAACATGGAGGTGGGAAGTGGCAGTGCTACAAATGGGCGGTCAATGGAGAGGGGCTTGAAGACCAGGGTTCCTTTTCCCATCCCCTCAACAATTAGAACTCCCCTCAACAAGAGGGTTTGCGACAACGAGGAACCAATTGGAAAGACTTCTCCCCTACTAGTAAAAAATCTTGTTTCTACTTCTGAAGATGACTTCCAGGGTGGGTGCCTCATCCTGGAGGAGGCTCCCCCTTAGTAAATAGTGGATACCAACTCATTCGAAGGCTCTGCCACCCACGGGCTTTGAATTTCATTTCAAGTTTTTTTGTTCCAGCCTGTTTATTAGTCTCCTGTTTAAAACTTTTATCAACTGCAGTATAGTGGATTACAGACCTAATTTTTGGTCTCCAATGTTAGATAGTTTTTTTTGTTGTGATCATACCAAACGTGACTGTAATTTTGAATAGTTGGGATGGTGGTTTCATTATCTAAGGCCACCCAGAAGCTTCATAGTCATGTAATTTCTGAATCCTTCATTTAATAGAATTTGTAGCTTTACAAGAAGAATAAAAAACTATATTATAAAAAGAACAATTTTCCACAAAATTGAACACCAACAAATAATTTGTAAAACTTAAAACATTTTGATGTTAAGAAAATTAAAAAAAAAAATTAACTTTTTCTTATTAATCTTAATAGAGGGGAAAACAATCTTGATCATAAATTAATTTTGAACTTAAACAAAAATCTAAAATAAATATACATTTTATTTAATTTAAAAATAAATGACTTTAACCCTATAACCCCCTCTCTCTCTATATATAAACTTAAATATATTTAAATAAATAACATAAATATAAATTTATTTAACTTAAAAATAATATATATAAATTTAAGTATATTTAAATAAATAATATAAATATTAATTTATTTAACTTAAAAATAAATGGCTTTGACAACTATATATATAAACTTAAGTGTATTTAAATAAATAACATAAATATAAATTTATTTAACTTAAAAATAAATGGCTTTGACCGAACAGCCTTATGTTTCTCTTACAAGTTATATATATAGAGAGAGTCATTACATTTTATTTCAAAATATATAAGAATAGTTTCTTCCTCAACATTGATGATTCAAATCCTCTACATAAAATATAACTATTGTACCAAAAACGAGGAGGTGGTGATGGGAAAGAGAGGAACCATTAGATTCATGGTCAAAGTGATAACATGGAAATTATTGGAATTTGGAGATGGTACCTTACTCTTTGCCCTAAAAACACTCTCAAGACGAGGTGGGGATTGGAAAGAGAGGAACCATTAGATTCATGGTGAAAGTAATGACATGGAAATTATTGGAATTTGGAGATGGTACGATAATCTTTTCGCCCTAAATTTGAGATGGTATAATGTTGAAGCTCTATTTTTGATGGCTTGAGAATAAGATTATGTTTTTATATAAATATTCGTTAGAATCTGCTTTCTTGAATTTTTTAAAGATTATCTCATAAGACATAAAAAAAATGCTATTGAAAATATTCAAGGTGTGGAATAGAAGGACCGACATCTGTCCAAGTCTACTTTCAAAACACGAGACTAATGATAAAAGCAAAATTAATTGAAATTTGTGTAACACTTACGGCATATTAGAACGACCACTCTCGAAATTTTGCCATGGCTTCGAGACATGTTTACAGATGAACCTTGAACAACAACAATGTATCATCGATTAATAAATAAGGGGTGCAAAATTGCGAAATTGAACTTAAAAACAAATCCAGAAAACCATAGCATTTTCTGTACCTATTTGGCATCCGAAACCCTCTGGATATCCATCTCCTTCAAAACCTTGATTGCAGTGGCATCTATGTACCGTTTCATTGTAGTTGTTGGGGTTCTGGAATTGAGAACATTTAGCATTGACAGAACAAGAATTCCGGCGGCATGTACCGTTCACCCACCAGCCCATTTCTACCTTATCCACCTCAAAATTGATGGAACCGTTATAAGCGCCCTTCTGAGAGATCAAGCTGCTTAAAATGTATTTGCATGCAGAACCCTCAAGATACTTCCAAGACAGCCAGTGACCATCCGTAATTGACAAACATGTAATCAAACCCGAAACATTTGTGCTGCAGTTTTCTCTGCCATCACGATATTTGGATCCAAGTCTTCTCAAATCTCTGGTATTGATGTTGCAGTCATAATTTGTGCAATTATCGGCCAACAGCAATACATTCCGACTCGTGAGGCCAAAATGTTTTTTGAAATGGGATAGTATTTGTACATCCTCGTAGCAATTGGACTTCTTGTTGTTTTTACTTTGCCACGGCTGAATGATTATACTCGAACGAGTAAAATTCTGAACCTGAAATCCTTTCAAATATATATCCCCATATTCGGAGCAATCACTATCCAGGATGTATGGACATGCGCCACTGAAGCCAAATGGATATTTGACTGTTCTTGAACCACATGTTCGGTTGCAAAGAATTTCATGCGAAGCGCCAAACACGGGGATGTCGTGTAGAAACAGCACCAGAAAAGCTAAAACAAATTGCTGGAATTCTCCTTGATTTGATTTCATAGATCTCGAAAAACTCTTCGACTTTCTCCAAAATGTAAAAGTATAGAAATGGTAATTTGCATATTCTATTTACTTGGGAGGAAAGTCAAAACTGTTTGTCGTTATCCTTGCAGTTTGCATACGTATCATTGACCGAGGTACTCCCAAACTGAAACGACTTCAATAATCTTTTTACCGATAGAAAGAAAGAGGAATAGTGAAGTCTTCAGGGATCTCCTGCAATATCTTACATAGTCATTTCAGACATTAAATCTTAGGAAGCCTGGTTGAATGAGTGCAGGATTTTAAAGATTATATAACAACACCTAATTTCAGGTAAATAAGCGCAAATCTATTATGGAATTCATGTAAATTTCCATATGAGGGGGCACAATTTCAGGGTTTGATAGCGGCCGATTTAAATTCTCCACTATCTTTCTTGAAATCAAGAAAATTATGTAGACATGGACGAGGAAGCGCGATACAAAAGTTATTAACGGCCACATCAACCAAAATGTTTGCCATACGGTGGGATTAACCAGCTAGAGATCCATCTTAACCCTGGGGGGAGCCAAAATAAACTCTTGTATCGACATCAGATTTTTATGCATTCAAATGTACCTGATTAGATCTCTGCTAATGTATACAAAACCGATCAGCTTAAGCAGATTATCCGCATCTTGGATCTGGCAAGGATTCAATACAAGAAACATTACTAAATTGAGTAAAGTGCATGTTATTGTACAAAACCAAAAGTCGTAATAATCTTGATGGATAGAACACAAAGCCTAATTGAATCTATGTCTCAATGACGATTCTACACTTCCAAAGGCTGGAATATGGAATTTAAACAATTTATACTACTAATCAACAAGAAAATTTGAGGTAAAACATGAGACAAGCAGGCCAAATGTTCAAATTAAATGCAACAAGAAAGATCAAGAGCCTTACCAGTTAAGCACAAGCATCAAAGGGCTTTCAAACTCCAGCGGCATTTTCTGCAATATCCCTGGCGTTAAACTTATAAACAGCAAATAGTTGAAATTCTGTGGCTACGAACAGCGTCTCAATTTCCAGGAAATATAGAAAGAAAATCAGCTTGTCTGACTTATTCAAAACAGCGAGTAAAACGATTTTATAACGCGCCTTTTTTAATTTGAGGGCATGTGGACTACCGGCTCGAACCCTGGAAAAATCAAATTGAAAATGCTAACTTGAAGCAACGTAGCCGGTAGCTGCAACATTTCACCGAGTCAAACAAACATAAATACACAGCTGCAATCTTACACCGCTATTATTTTTAATTTGAATTTAGAGACTTTTGTGTATGTGCACCGCTATTATTTTTAATTTGAATTTAGAGACTTTTGTGTATGTGCCACATGGTTTCAATTAAAATAAAAAAATATCTTCGGCTATTTTAATGGTTATCGCGAATCATATTGTCAATATCTTGTCACGGAAACCTACACACTCTAAGGTAAGGATTAGAGTCTTGATTTCACAAAGTGACCAGTGTAGGCTAGAGTCAATGTGTCAGAGATACCGTGTGTCTGAATTTTTTTTTTCTTCAATGTGTCACGGATCAATTGTATCTGAATGGCATTTGAGATAATAAGATAAACATTAAATACATTAAGTCTTATTAGTCCAAGGAGGGTACTATTGTTTTTGATAACGGTTGATCAAGTATTAGTTTGGGTTTTATCATTTTAACCAAAGTTTTAAACTAATATTTTTTTAATTAATATAAAATTCAAGTTTTTTTTAAGTTGATTGGCTTATAATTTGAAGTGTTATTATTGTAGCGATGGCATGGGTATTGGGAATAGCTCTGGCTTCAATGCTTTAACTAGTCTTTGATGAGTGTCTGAAATTACCGTTGTTTCATAAGCTTCTACTTTGTGCTCCCCTACGCACTCATAAATGAATAGTTTATCAAATAACATGTTCACTACGCAATCATACTATCCAACCATCAAATTACGTGTTCATTGTCTCTACACTACACCACCCCTCCATTTTCATGCAATGCCTCGTAGCATATCTCCCTACATCGCTCCTCTCGAAGCTTCATGCACCTCTTCCATTGCATAGCTTCACGCACTCCATCCATCCCATTGAGTAATTGAGGAAATCTACATGCCAAGATGCTTGCTGAAGCGTGGTTGTTCACATATACATTGTTCACATATTTAGTATGCATTTCTTTCCTGTGATCGATTTCTAGCCTAAAGGACACGAGTTGGTCTCCAATAGCAACACCATGAGAGTTGGTCTCCAGCAACAACAAATACTTCTGCATGTGGTTGATCCTGGTTAAGAACATATTTTGTCGGCTTCTACAAGTCACGGTGAGTTGAAATCTCCATAATCCTGCTTTCAGTCAGCAGGTTTGCAGTTAAATTCTAGATGCACAACTACAACAACAAGAGAGGATACATTGATTCCTATTGTACACATGATTCATTGCAAAGATTAAATGAAAGAATTATACGTACTACTTTCAATGTGGTCGTACTCCTAAAGCTTTGCAATGGTGAACCTTTGTCCTCATGGTAAGAGGAAGAATGCCCAGCTTTCAACAGTGAAAGGTAGGTTTCCAAGACCGTCCAAAGCTTTGGGATTGCCCAACCTTCATCAGTAAAAGGTGTTGAATTTTCATATGCTTAGCTAAGACATCAGTATATCATTTCATTTTCATAACAAAAGCATTCAAACAGGATCACTGAAAGAAACAGTATCACAAGAAACAACACAGATTTATCCTGGGAAAACCCTAAAGGGAAAAACCCAGCAAAAGCTTCCTCAATATAGATGCCCCAAAAGATAAAAGATAAAACCAACAATGAGATCAAAGCCTGATCCTCCTCCTTCTCCAGCTACTTCTCTCTTCTCCACTAATGCGCTACACAAGTGAGGATGTGTGCTACAAATGAGGAGCGCCACACCTCTATTTATATTCATCCGTTCACTTTAATCATTCATTTCGACATGTAGGCTCGAGTTAATCATGTAGGCTTGAGTTACACATGTAGGCTCAAGTAACCACACTAGGGTGCTAATGACCCACCTTTACAATTAGAGGGGACTACCTCATGAATCTTATTAGTTCTTTCGATTAGAAGCATCGGGGTACAAAGTAATACAAGTGGTTCTCCCGGTAGGACCATCGGGGACCACAAAAAGATACATATAGATTATTCTTTGAAGTTACAATATTTCAACACTCCCCCTTAATAAGAAGGGTATTCTTCAATGACATCAACAACAACAATAGTAGGAGAGAGATAGAGGACATCGTCAACATCATTAGGGTAACACATCTATAAATCATTGGAAGCTTTTCAACATTATATAGTCTTTTTCTTCAATCTTCAACGACAACAACTCTTTAATCAGCATCAGCATCTTCAGCACTTTGACCTTTCGATCAGCAACATCTTCATCACTTTGACCTTTCAATCAAAAACATCTTCATCACTTTGACCTTTCGATCAGCAACAACATCTTCAGCATTTTGACCTTTCGATCAGCAACATCTTCAACACTTTGACCTTTCGATCAACAACATCTTCAGCACTTTGACCTTTCGATCAACAACAACATCTTCAACACTTTGACCTTTCGATCAACAACAACATCTTCAACACTTTGACCTTTCGATCAGCAACATCTTCAGCATACTCTGATCTTTCGATCAGAAACATCATCATCAAACCTTGATCTTTCGATCAGGAACATCATCATCATCAAACTCTGATCTTTCGATCAGAAACATCATCATCATCACATTCTTGACAACCAAAGTCATCGGATTGATTACGGGATAATCAGTCCCTATCACTTTAGGATTAAGTCCAAGGATGATGCAATCCTACCATGTTCTCGAGTACTGAAGTCACCGGATCCATTCTGAACCAAACTTCACGGATGATACAATCCTACAACCATCTTGATGACCGAAGTCACCGGATCCATTCTGAACCGAGGTTCACGGATGATACAATCCTACCACATTCTCGATGACCAAAGTCACCGGATTGATTATGGGATAATCAGTCCCTATCACTTTAGGACTAAGTCCAAGGATGATGCAATCCTACCACGTTCTCAAGTACCGAAGTCACCGGATCCATTCTGAACCGAAGTTCATGGATGATACAATCCTACCACGTTCTCGAGTACCGAAGTCACCGAATCCATTCTAAACCGAGGTTCATGGATGATACAATCCTACCACCATCTCGATGACCGAAGTCATCGGATCCATTCTGAACCGAGGTTCACAAATGATACAATCCTACCACATTCTCGATGACCAAAGTCACCATATCCATTCTGAACCGAGGTTCACGGATGATACAATCCTACCACCATCTCGATGACCGAAGTCACCAGATCCATTCTGAACCGAGGTTCACGGATGATACAATCCTACCACATTCTCAATGACCGAAGTCACCGGATCTATTATGGACATATGTCCCGGGATGATACAATCCCTCTTCATTCTCGAGGACCGAAGTCACCGGATCCATTATGGACATATGTCCCGGGATGATACAATCCCTCTTCATTCTCGAGGACCGAGGTCCCCGGATCACTTTAGGGCAAGTGCCCAGAGATGATACAATCCCACTACATTCTCGAGGACCGAATTCCCCAGATCACTTTAGGGCAAGTGCCCAGGGATGATACAATCCCACTGCAACATCACTACTCCCTCTTTCGGGGAAGGTCTTTCCGAACCACACCAAGCTTGTCTCGAAAGTGTTTGAACTTTACTCAAGACAGAGGCTTTGTCAGCACATCAGCAACTTGTTCATCAGTACTCACATACTGGAGCTTTATGGCTCCCTTCTGCATCATATCTCGAATGTAAAAATACCTGATTTCTATGTGCTTTGATCTGTCATGGAATACTGGGTTCTCTGTCATCTTTATACAGCTTTGATTGTCACATAGAATCACGGTAGTATCCAACTCTAGTTTGAATAATCTTGACATCAGCTTCTGAAGCCATATGGCTTCACAACTAGCAGAGCAAGCTGCTATGTATTCTGCTTCGGCTGTGCTTAGAGAAACACTGGACTGTTTTCTGCTAAACCATGAAATCATAGCAGATCCCAAACTATAACATCTACCTGATGTGCTTTTTCTATCTGAGATACTTCTAGCCCAATCTGCATCTATATAACCATACAATCTATACTCATGGCTACCATCATAGTATAGACCAAAATCTATAGTTCCTTTCAGATATCTCATCACATGTTTTGCAGCTACCAAGTGAACCCGTCTAGGTTGAACTAGATATCGACTTAAGGTGTTCACAGCAAAACAAATGTATGGTCTGGTATTTGTTAAGTACATCAATGACCCAATGATCTGTCTATAATGAGTCACATCCACTAACTTTGATAAGTCATCGGCTAACAGCTTTAGGTTGGAATCCATGGGAGTATCCATGGCTTTGCATTCCAACATATTGAATCTTTTCAATATCTCTATTGCATACTTTCCCTGGTTGAGAAATATTCCTTCTAAACTTTGCCATACTTCCAGACCTAGGAAATAATGCATTAACCCAAGGTCTTTCATCTCAAATTATTCTGCTAGTTCTTTCTTACTTTCCATAATATGTTTCTCATTCCCTGCCAAGAATAAGTCATCCACATATAGTAGTAGGATGACAGGTTCATCTTCTACAACCTTGAGGTAAAGGTTAGGATCAGCTTTACTCTTGGTAAATCCCATGTTCGACAGGAAACTATCTATCCTTCCATACCAAGCTCGAGGAGCTTGTTTTAGGCCGTATAGGGCCTTCTTCAACTTGCATATGTGAGTATGTCTATCTTCAACTTCAAATCCTTGTGGCTACTCTATGTATACTTCTTCTTCAATCACACCATTCAGGAAGGCTGTTTTCACATCCATCTGGTGTAAGTCCCACTTCATCATGGATGCAAGTGCCATGATAGCTCTAATCGAAGTATACCGTGCTACTGGGGAAAATGTCTCTTCATAATCAATTCCCTCTTTCTAAGAGAAACCTCTAGCAACAAATCTTTCTTTATACTTCTCAATAATTTCGTCAGCTGCATGCTTTATTTTGTATATCCATTTGGAGGATACTATACTCTTTCCTTCTGGTTTGGGAACTATATCCCATACATCATTCTTCATTATCGACTGGTATTCTTTAGTCATTGCTTCTACCCATTCCTTCTTTTGTACGACTTCTTCGTAGTTTGTAGGTTCTTGATCTACCAGATCACACATCAAGGCTACGTAGTTGGAAAAAGTATCAGGTTTCTTTCTTTCTCTTGTGGAGCCTTCAGGAGCACCATATATTTCTACCTCTTGTATAATTTCTCTTGTCCAAGCAGTCTTTCTCTTTCTTGATATCTCCATAACAGGAGGTTCTTGAGGTTCTATCATGTCATGTTCTTCAGGAGCTTCATCTTCATGGAGACATGTAGTTTCTTTATTTCTGGGAGGTGTCTCTTCTTCATTCACTTCTTCATGTTGGCACTTCCTGGATCTCTTGAGGGCTGCCTCTTCATCGAATGTCACATCTCGAATGATTTCCATGTGATGGAATCCAGGAATGTAAATTCCGAATGCTTTGGATACTTCACAATATCCAACAAATATCCTCTTCTTTCCAGAAGGGTCTAACTTGGTTCTTTTCTCTTTTGGTATATGAATATATACTGGACAACCAAATATCTTGAGGTGACTTACCTCAGGCTTCTTTCATATGAACATCTCTTCTGGAGTCTTGAACCCAAGAGCAATATGAGATATTCTATTCTGCACATACACAGTAGCTCTTGCTGCTTCTGCCCATAGATGCATTGGAAGATCTTGACCTCCATGATGGTTTTGTTCTTTCTTTCCGCAACCCCATTCTGTTGAGGATTGTAGGGAGTAGTTAGTTCCCTCTTGATTCCGGCATCTTTGCAAAAGGCCTCAAATTATTTTGAGGTATATTCTCCTCCATTGTCTGAATGGAGTGCCTTTATTTTCTTGTCTGAAATATTCTCTATCAAGGCTTTGAACTCCTTGAATTTCTCAAACACTTCACTCTTTTATTTCAAGAAGTATATCCAAGTCTTTCTTGAAAAATCATCAATAAATGTGATATAATATTCAAAGCCACTTAAGGATGTAGAAGACATTGGTCCACAAACATCTGAATGAATCAATTCCAATGTACCTTTTGTTTTAGTTTCACTCTTAGGAAATGGGTTCTTGATGTTCTTTCCCTTCGCACATCCTTTGCAAATGCCTTCATATTTGATCTTCATATCTGGTAATCTTGTCACTACTTTATTCACATGAGGTAGAGCTTTGTAATTAATGTGGGAAATCCTTCTATGCCATAGTTCACTAGGGTTAGTGGACTCATGGACAAAGGTTGTTTCTGAGTGCCCCTTGAGTTTATACAAGCCTCCTTCTTCTTCACCAATGATGATTGCATCTTCAATATTCTTTCCTTTGGGCTACATGAGTACTTGGCCATCTATGAAAGCAACTCTGAATCCTTTCTTATCTAAATCTGAGATAGAAAGTAAGTTCTTCTTTAGACCAGGTACATACAATACATCTTTCATCTTTAGAGGATTACCTGAATCAAGTTTGTAGCTTGCTTCACCAACTCCTTTGATCGGATATTTATAGTCATCTCCTAGGGATCCATAATTTTTGAGGAGAGCTTCTTTCTTCAAGTTTGGACAGAGTTCTCTTTTGTCCCATCATGTGCTTTGAAGCACCACTATCAATAAGCCAAGTGTCTTCTCCAGGTGTTACAGACCCAGAGAGTGAAGAGAATAGTACATACTCTTCTGCATCTTCTTCTCTTGTTTGTTTTCTTGGAGGTCCTTCTTCTTCTTCTTCTTCATCTTCATCTTCCGCTAGGTGAGAATGATATCTTTTGTTGTTGTTGATTCTCTTCCTATATTCTTGTTTCTTTATGGGACAATTTCGGGCAATGTGTCCTCTCTTGTCACAATGAAAACATTGAAAATTAGAGTAGTCTCTACTTAGAGGAGTTTCTCTTACCTTTTGGATTCTTCTAGGAGGTTGAGACTCCTTGAAATTTCTTCTCTTGAAATTTGATTGACCTCTTCTTTTCTTGGTGTGAGTGGCTAGGGCTTGATCATCTTCTTTTAATAAGGCTTCTCTATTTGCCACTCTTGTCTCTTCTTGAATGCATTCTTCCCATACCACATCAAACTTCATGCTTTCTTTTCTGGCACACATCATCTGGATGAAGGACTCCAAGGGTCTAGTGAGACCATTGAGAGCATTCATAACCAATTCATCTTCATCAAGCTTATCTCCAATAGCTTCTAGTTGCTCTTTGATCTGAGAAACCCTTGTGAAGTAATCTTGGATGGATTCTCCATGACTCATCTTGGTGGTCTTTAGTTGAGCTCTTAGATTCATCTTCCTATTAATGTTCCTTCCTTCATACATTCTGGATAGGGCATCAAACATTTCTTTTGGAGTCTTCTTGGAAGACACTTGAGGGGTCAAGTGATCTTTGATGGAGTCAACAATAATCCTTTGAGCTCTGATCATATCCTTTCTGTGCTTCTCCTTGGCTTCAGCTTCTAAAACTTCTTCTTTGACATACTTATCAAGATCATTCTCTTGGAGAATGAGACCAATCCTGTATTTCCATGCTCAGAAATTCTCTATGCCTTCTAGCTTGTCCTCAAGCTTAGTGCTCGGGGCCATCTTGTCAGAAAATCACAAAAAATTGAAATTTTGCGGAATGAGAAACTAACCTTACCAGGAGATGTGCTTGAATGAGGTGAGTTGATTGGTGTGCTTGGATTCTAGAGATTTCAATTCTTCACCTTTAGATCAGACTTGCAAGGTTCATCTTCTGCAGCTTTCTGGTTCAGCAGTTTTCTAGTATAGCTGTCAAACTAGGGTTTGACTTTTCTGGAGACTCACACATCCAAAAAATTTAATCCCAGGCTCAAAAGATGCGCTCTGGGAGGGTGCAACTTTCCATGCAATCAGTTTTCCGAAACTCAAAAATTTTCCCAAAACCCTAATTTCTTTCGGGGAGAGAGAGAGAGCTATTTCACCTTGTGAAAGTTGTCCTATTCAGGCTAGCTCTGATACCATGTTAAATTTTCATATGCTTAGCTAAGATATCAGTATATCATTTCATTTTCATAACAAAAGCATATAAACACGATCACTGAAAGAAACAGTATCACAAGAACAACACAGATTTATCCTAGGAACACCCTAAAGGGAAAAACCCAGCAAAAGCTTCCTCAATATAGATGCCCCAAAAGATAAAAGATAAAACCAACAAGGAGATGAAAGCCTAATCCTCCTCCTTCTCCAGCTACTTCTCTCTTCTCCGCTAATGCGCTACACAAGTGAGGATGTGTGCTACAAATGAGGAGCACCACACCTCTATTTATATTCATCCGTTCACTTTAATTATTCATTCCAACATGTAGGCTCGAGTTAATCATGTAGGCTCGAGTTACACATGTAGGCTCAAGTAACCACACTAGGGTGCTAATGACCCACCTCTACAATTAGAGGGGACTACCTCATGACTCTTATTATTTCTTTCGATTAGAAGCATTGGGGTACAAAGTAATACAAGTGGTTCTCCCAGTAGGACCATCGGGGACCACAAAAAGATACATATAGAATATTCTTCGAAGTTACAATATTTCAACAAAAGACACTGTCATACTGTCCAAAGCTTTGGAATTGTCGATGCCTAAACTAATTCTCTCCCAACTCCTATGTAATACTTCCCTAATATTGTAACACTTGCGGCATAAGAAGCCGGATTCTACAAAAGTCACAAGATTTGGTAGGATTTGAAGTACTTACAGAGGATGAATTGCCAAAATATTTAGATATGCTTCTACATAAATATCAATGAAAAAGTACCGTGGGAAGGGCATTTCTTGGTACTGGATCCATCCATGCAATAGCAGAGGAACAAGGAAGCCTCGGGTGAAACCGAGACTTCTTAACCGCATATCTCTCCACTTGCTTCACATGAGTCACAATTGTAAGTATGTGCCAACAAACATCGGAAATGGCTCTATGAGTCCTCTTGCTTTTCTCAGGTCTATTGTATTTGATACCTAGACATAGTAAAATAATTCATGGATGATTCATTAGTTTCCTCTTAATGCAAAAGTCTTTCTTCAACTGCCATTCCCAAAGCGATTTGCATAAAATTCTAGTGATTGAGCATCATATCAATTATTGGGAGAATTCCTACCCATTTCATTTTTCACGGTATCTGTTTTGTTGGGAAAACCAAAAGCCTCCTTCCTTGCACAATCTCAAGAACTACAATATTTATATTACATTTTACGTCACTTTTTGTATATTGTAATTCCATTTTCTATAGGATTTAAACATATCCAATACTAGTAGCAGGAAAAGCAGAAGTAGGAGCATCATACGTTGGGGGAGCATCTCTCCTAGCAACATTCCTACCTGTTAGAGATACATACCCATAGCAGATCCAGTTGATGGTAAAACACTTTATGATGAAAGGAAATGCAAATCAAGCAGAGTAGAGATGAGACTTACGTGAAACTTGTTAGTTTATCTTTTTCTTTTGAACTATGGAATATCGGCTCAAAGTAGAGTTTCCAAGCATATAAGACCTGCCTATCATGTATTCAAATATTAAATCCCCTGGAAGTGGATCCTAACACATTTCCCACAGCGTTTTCCATTTTTTTGGCCCCTTTGTTCGTATGCAATCATTGTTTACTTGCATCAAAGTTTTATGAATTGAAATTACAGAAAAAGAAAGGATAGAAAAACCTATTTGGTGCGGATATTGCAACATCCCAACCCCCGTCAATGTGGATTTCACTCATATTCCCAGAAGATCTTGGTAGGTTCCTTGATCCGTGCACACAAAACATAGGGAGGGCCCGTCATTAGCGTTACTGTTTCCATATATCGCTGCGGCCTTTGTAGGACTGTTATCCACAACTCCTATCTATGTCGGTCCATCCAGAGATCCTATTAATCCCATTCATAGGGAGATATGGGAAGGTACTTTAACATTTTATAATCGTGGTCCAACTCACCTTTGGTTGGAAACAACCACCATCGAATAAATGATAATGCAAGAGTAGAGAACATTATGGTTATCAAAACCAACACCAAGATTAAACAATCGCTTTCCTTATAAGGTTTGTAATTGCATTTTTCCATAGGCTTGAGTTGACTATTTCTATATTCATACAGAAAACTACTGCTCTATAGAAGAAGAGGACTTAACACCAACAGTACCCTCACAATTGCATAAAGGCCTCGGTCACAATAAGATAACCATCCTTTATCATCCTAACTCCGTCTACCATATTGAATGCTTTCCATCTTTAGATGGTGATTCCTTCTCAGAAAATGCCTTTGTTTCAGACTCTAGTCCACTCAAGCATTTAAGAAAAAATCAAATCTTCACTCCGTTAATAGACGTGTTCTAGAGCACATTGCAGATTCTGATTCACAATGTCTTACAAAGCTTCTATCGACTGATGTTTGTGGATATGTCTCTACATCCTGTCTAGCAGAATCATTCTTGGTCACCTCTGTAAAATACAAGATCTTGCAGACAAGACACAACCTTCTCTTCTCTATGGGTGGTTCATTATCGTCTTGATGGTTTGTTCCACGTACAAGACAACACCCTCTTCTTTGTGGTTGATTATTGTGTTGGTGGTCTATCTTACAAGCATGCCTGCTGTTAGCGCTCATAATGTACCCAAGGTTGTCGAAGGTAAATCCCAAGGTAACAACAGAACCACTTTAATAAAGGAAGTTGGCTTCCTCCTTCCTAGAGAGGGATCTCTCACTGATTTTTAACAGGGCCAAATATAAAACTAAAATTAAATTCAAATTAAATTGGTGGTTGAAATAGGGAAAGCATACATTGGGCTATGGAGTCACAAAGATTTTATGAATCACATAACTGTTTGTAGCTGAAATTCTACAAAGGCAAGGTAGCATTCGGTTACAGTCAAATGGTTGTTGGTATGGTGATAAAGAAGAAAGAATGACAGTCCATTAACACAGAGCACCGAAAAGATGAATTCCGCATTAACTTTGGTTGGAAGGGTTTGCGGATATCTATTGGCATGGGTTTTGGTAAGTGAGTTGCACAAGCTCACACGGTACCACGCAAGATCATATCAGCGCAATGGGCGGAAAAATAACTTTTTTGAATATTTTATATATTATTTGACCATTTTTTGTGTAATACCCCGATTTTGACCCCGTTTGCATTAAAAGATACATGATGTATATTTTGTAATTAATCGTGGTGTGGAGCTAAAGTCAAAATCCCCACCACTTATTTGGATGTGTATGTTTCGGCGATAGGGATCATTGCTGATGGTATATCGTGCTATCCAGCACATTATAGTTTTGGGCATCATGTAAATATGCACATTAATTAAAATAAACCTACAGCCAGCTACGACGGTGCAACGTTAAATGAAAAGGGCATGATTCCTAAGGTTAAGGGGGGGTTGTCCAACCCGTGGGGGTCACTGGGAGTTTTCCATGTGTCGGCCACCCATTTAAACTTTCACTCTCAGTTAGTTGGGAGTAGTATTGCTGAGTAGTGGTGGGTGCGGTGGGACTGTCAGTCCTTGCCTACGTGCCCACTCCGCTAGCAGACTCTCCTCTTCACGTCGCGTGGGGCAGAAGAAACATTCTCTCCACTCTCCCATGACTCCACTCACGGTTTTGGTCTTGTTCATTCTCCGTCGTTTTTCCCATCCTCACGTAGAGAGTCGTCCTCTCACTTTCTCAGGCACAGGAATTCTGCGTTGTTTTTCCTCACGCGGGGAGCTGGAGAAACCATTACTGTCACTCAAGATTTTTGGGTGCAGGAGCCATTCACGCTTTGGGTTGTGTTCTTGTGTGTTCCATATCGGTTTCGGTGGTAGGTGTATGTCTCCTTGCCGATTGTGGCCATGTATGTTGTCGATTGTGGTCTGCATTTATGTTTTCCCCTGTCCATGCTGGGAGTTTGGCTTCTTTCCCATTTGCGGACTGTGTAACGCTGTCGTTGTTTTCATTGTGAGAATGGGGGCTGTTGTTTTTCCCCTGGTTTTTGGGTTGCTGTGTATGTAAGTACCTTGTGGGGTTGCTGTTGAGTTTTTTTGGCCATGCTAGGGCCAAGAACAAATCTGAGTTATCTTGCTAACTTGAGTTGTGTTCACCTTTTCGTTTGGGGTTGTCACCCTGTTGCCTTCATCTTCTTCACAGAGTTGTGAACTGTTTGTTTTACTGCGGTATGGAGTGGTTGGTCTTCGGACTGTTGAGAGTAGGATTAGAGGCTGGGTATGCTTGAGAAAAATGGTGTTTGGAGCCACTCAGACAGAGTTAGACTGCTGGCTTTCTTCTCCACAACCCTTGAAGAGTATTGGAAAGGTAAGTCAAGGACCGAGGGACTGTGAAGCAGAGAAAGGACTGATTCTTGGTGTCGGGTGTGTGGATGTCTTATAAGTTAGGTTAACTCTGGTGTAGGCGTCCTTAGCTCTCCATTGAGACCTCCAGCTTAGCATTTAGCCTTTCCTAGCTCCTTAACGGCTTGATAAACCCTACTATGTGGGCTTGGCTGATTTGTGTACCTTGGCTATGTGTAAGCCTAGTTTGACCCTTATTCCTTGAGGAATCATGCCCATCTCGGGGGTGGTAGTGTTGCTGAGAGATTGATGAGCATGCTGGCCTATGGTTGGGTGGAACGTTGCAGCGACGTAGCTAGTTGTGGGACGAATTCTTTTTAAGATGAGTATTCTTGACTATTCTGTCTCTGCATTTATATTTACTGATTAATGAATATGATGAACATGTCGTATGCTTGAATGAATGTATGTTTACTTCCGCTATGTATATGAAGGATTATGCATCTTAGTATGTTTTATGTTTTAAGCTTTATATTTCAGCATTATATGCCTATTCATGTTCATGGGGCTTTCTGCCCAGAGGTTTTTGATGGTTTGGTAGCGTCCTCCTCGTTGGTCAGAGGGTCAGGGATGTTATAGTATGGAATCATAGAAAAGGTTACAGCATGGGCCTGAATGGGCCATGAAAGGTCAGCTAGCATAGGCAAGTTGTCCTCTGCCCAATAGAAAACAGAAGAAAACCTGTGCATGATAAGGGAATTTTGGAAAATTCCTCTAAGTATTGGGATCATCGAATCATCGGAGGACTTATTCTGAAGTCCCGCCAATGCATCGGATCACCTAAGCAGAAGGCCATCTGACGAGGACCACCGAATAAAAATCTCAAGAATTTTTCTAAGTATCCAGACCGTCGGCCGTCGAAAAAGTTTAGAGGATCGCTTCTCCGACGCAGCGGAAGTTTTAGTCGGAAGGCCGTCCACTATGGGCCATCGACGAACGATGAAAGGAGAGGAAAATTCCATCGGAAGATCGCCGAAACGACATCGCAATGTAGTTGATGGAGTCACTGCAGTGTCGGAAAAAAATAGTAGACGAAATATCTGACGGAGCACCGCGGGAAAACGACTAAGGGAAAAACTTTTCCGAAATTTTTCTAAGTGTTGGCTATCGATGATCGATGGAGATCAGTCTATTTAATCGGCAAAACGTAGCTGTTTGGGTCGCTGATACGTCGGTGGAAAAGAAGGGGGGAAGCTAGTTGGTTGAGTTGTCGATACGGCGGCATGAAGAAGGAAATGTTCCGGAGGTTGGGAATGTCGGGTCGTCGAAAGTTGATCAGTGATGATGAGCCGCAATGTCGGCTGGGATATCCTGAAGGACACCAAAAAGTTGGCGAGAGTTAGTGGATGCAGTGGCCGATGCGTTGATAGACGAAGAAAAGAAATTTCCGAAAATTTGTCTAAGTATCAGAAACGTCGAAAAGTTTCAGTTGTCCAAACAGCCGATACATCGGCGAAACTTAGTTGTTTGGATCACCGATGTGGCGGCAAACATTGGAAAAATATAGACAATGGTAGTGTCGATACGTCGGTGGAAAATAGAGGATAAAAGTGTCGACGGGGCGAAGGAATAAAGGAAGTTTTTCGCCAAAAATTCTCAAGTATGGAAATTGTCGACAGAATTTAGTTGATTTGATCGGTGAACTTTAGAGGATGGAATCACCGATGCGGTGGCTGATGTCGGAAGAAATTAGATGATCGTGGGTCCACCGTTGCAGGAACCTAAGGGACTATCCCTTCGATGGACAATGGTCCCAATCGCCAATTCCATAGTAGCCCGTGTATCCGATTACCGATACGCCGCAGTCCTCGGCATCGCCGATAAATGATAAAGGCCGGAAGCCGAGATAGCTGAGGATCCGATACGGTGGAAACTGTAGTTGTTGGATTGTCGCCATTGTGGAATCTTAGAGAACTACCTGCCCGATGGGTATAGGATCCGATCGTCGATGATGGTTTTTGTAGCACTGATAAAGGGCTCATAAGCTTAGACAGATGGGGATCTGAAACAGCGGAAGATGCTAGCTGTTTAATCATCGATGAATAGCCCTTGGCATCGTTGATGCAATGCAAGGCTTAAGGGTTCTAATCGCCAATAAAGCTCGGAATGTTAGATGACTACAAGCCCAATATAGCAGAAGGAAATAGATGAACAGGCCACCATTGAGCGCGGAGGAAACTAGAGCTTTTGGCCGCCGAAACGTCAGAAACTTAGTTGGAAAGAGACCCGATAGGGAGAAATAATTTTTGGTTTTTTCAAAGTGGAATTTTTCTCAGCAAATTCCAACTATTTTTCAGTGGATTTTCAGTAGACTGCTAGTAGATTACAGGGCTGAAAAGGAAGAAAATTCCAAGTGGCTGAGGTTGACATTCAGACCAGAATACATTTGGTAAAAAGCATCATTTTTGAAGTGGTGTGGTTTTCACACCCGAGGTCAGAATGAAGCATGTGGATAGGCGTTGGAAAGCTTATCCCGCAAGGAACAAGGGAGAGTCACCAGAATATAAGTGTGGAGAAACAAAGTGTTAGTGATTGCTTGAAAGAGAAATGTGCTGCTACCAATATGGACAATCCGGGAATTGCGTGCCTAGAGGTAGCAAGACCATGAAGTCAAACCAGCTGTTGTGTGGAAGAGGAGTTCCATGCAGGGCTGAGGGACTTGAAAAGGAAAATTTCCTTAAACCTTGTATTTCTAATTATGATTACAAGTTTTATACATGAAATGTATGAAGATATGCCTTGAATGCATAAGATATTACACGTTGGTAAGAATAGTGAGAATTATACATTTATAATGAGCCACTAATGATAATTATTGCATTGGTGTTGGCATTAGTGGAAAAACCAATGACAACATGGACATGGCTGAATATGTTGCTGATGCTGACGAATGTGACTAGTAACCCTATGGAGAAAGGGATAAGGCAACAAGTCTATAATCAAAAGTTGGTGAGCAAATTCTGTAATCTCCTGCAAAGGACCAACCAAACTGGTAATGTCAAGGGTGTAAGTAGGACCCATGAAGGTAAGAATTTAATTATGACAATTGAATGGAGTGGTAAAAGCAAGAGGTATCATACCATGTGGGTATTTGAATTTTATACTGCATTCATATAGAAATGTGTCATGCCTGTATTATGTTGTTATGAGCTTAGTAGCCCAAGGATAGTAAGCACTGATTATCTTGATTATAGGCATGCATCCTATATAAAGTAGTCATGGTATGTTTGAATGCATAGTATTCCTGAATCAATCCAAGGTAGCATTGAGTGGATATGCATCAAAAGATTTATAAACCTTGTAGTTATGCATTGAATGGATGCATATGAAGGGTGTGAGTAACTGATTACATAAGTATGGGTGCAAATGTTGTGATGCATTGCATGAATGCATTGAGATAGTGCATGTGATATTATGAATAACTAATGGCTGAAATGAGGAATTGATGACAATTCTAGAACCATTTCAAGAGCTGTTATGAATGCAGGATAGTAAGTGCATGAAGAGGGTAGTTAGGATCAATTGGCTGCTAGAAATGCTCTATGGAAGGGCAAGGTGGTACAATGATACGCTTGTGAAGTAAGGAGTATCTAAACAATTCATTTAAAATTGCAGAAATGATGTGATTGTACCTTGTAATTTAAAGTATGATAATGATTGCATGAAGTAAATGATTTTTGGTAATATTGATGTGATTAATAGCTGGAAGTATTTGAATTTTATAAATTCTGAAAATGCTTCAGTGATGGTTGCAACAATGAAAAGGTTATATGCATCCAGACTTACCAAGTGTTTGGCTGATTGAAGTTCAGGTTTCAAGTAGATTGTTTGGAGCATGGCGATGAGAGTAAGACCATGACAAATGCCGGAATCTACCATGAGAAAGAGCCAAACCTTATGAGAAGAGTCTCATGAATGTGAAAATAATTTCTATGCATAATGAGTTGTTAAGTTTGAATTTGTGAATTTCGGATTTAAGAAATTGCTGACAACTACTAATCACTATTGGCTTGCATAAGACTGTGTCAGGAGGATTCATTGTGAGTGGGTATTCATGTTATGCTAGTAAGCATAAAATTATAATGGGCATAGTGGTGTTGCTTACAAGAGACCCACAATTGAGGATCACCTCATTGCCAAGCAAATCAATTTCTGTAGTAAACAGAGTTGCAAATTCTCATTGAATTTAATTACTAATGTCATTGCTTGGTTATTGAACAATCAAATTTGGATTGTATTATCAGATAATGATTGACTGATTGGCTATTTGATGAATGTGCCAAGGGTACACACTGCAGGAAGATCATGTGTGACGGCCTGCAGGAGCCAAACTTCATGGGAAGGTTTTCCCTTATCTTGGAAATGGGTTTCGGGTGAAACTCCATTGGACATTTTGGGAATGTCTCATTTGCATTGCATGTTTGGTAAGCAACATGAGTGAGATGGTATAGGTTATGTCAGTAAGACATGTGTGGATACAAAATGTAAAGAGGAATCAGGATGGCAAACCGAGGGACTGTCAACTCAGAGAAGGGAGCCCCCATTCCTCCTTAATGAAGGAATACCAAATCGGCAAATGGATAAGTGTTTTGTGACCCTAGCTAAGAATATGCATGTCAAATTGTTAAATTCGATATGCAAAGCATGTTTCAATTTTATTTCCATGATGATAGATTGCTTGAGTATGAATAGGGCCTACAAGGCACACACCGGAAAAGGGTGCACACTTTTCCGATGTCGGATCATGGAAGCGTTTTCAATATTGATTACACCCTAGGGAGTGGACGCACTCCTGGTGTCTCAATACTTGATAGTGAATGATGTGAAATATGATTTTAGTTTTAGAGCAATAATGCTGATGAGTTGCTTATATTGCTTGTGTTGTCAGGCTAAACAGATGTAGTTTGTGTTGTACACCAAATGGATAATGGCTTGGGATCATCCTACCTCCTACTAAAGAGCATAGAGAAGGGGAAATTCCCGAGGGACTGAAGAGCAGAGAAGGGGATGGTTTCTTGTGTTGTATGGGGTAGTGGAATTAGATCTCATGGCTGGAAATGAAACTTGGAAATAGTCGTTTATTGTTGATATAAGTGCATGTGTTATTGTTGATGGCCTGATAAACCCAACTGTGTTGGCTTGGCTGATGATTGGTTGTTGATATAAGTGCATTGTTGATATAAGTGTATTGTTGATATGGGTGAATCCACGGACCTGGGTAACACTTTTTGGCAAGCGGATTTCGGCAAATGCAAAAAAACGCACCTCGGTCGAGGGCTTGTTAAACCCTCGACCGAGGTTTTAACAAGCCCTCGATCGAGGTTTTTTTAAGCCCTCGGTCGAGGTATTTATTAACCCTCGGTCGAGGTATTAGAACCTCGACCGAGGTATTAACTCGGTCGAGATATTAACTCGACCGAGGTATTCATTCACATAATTGAAACATAACATTATTGAAATTGTCATTTCTTTGCTTATTTAATGATTTGGTTCATAGAATTTTATTGGAAACATGATATATTTCTCTCTAACTCTTGCAAGGCACCATCAATGTTAACTTCAATCCCTCATGAGCAATTGTCCATATTTTTTTTATCAACTATGACTCATCATTGTCATTGATTGAATTTCCCTTTGAAAGCCATAAAAATAATATGCAAAAACTCTTATTATGGTCTAGGGATCATATCATCAAGCATATATTTCTTGATTTTTCTTTAACTATTTACATGAAAATGCTTTTAATTTCCTTTCAAATTTGATCATTCAATCACTACTTTTCATAAATTTCTTATAATTCTTGACTTTTAAATAAAAATGAAATACTTGATTCAAACAAATTATTTAAAACCTTAGTTTTAAGGAACATTCATTCTATTGCTCGGTGCATGGAGGGATTTTCTTGGAGCAAACGAAGTACGGGCGATGGCGTAGATTTGTCAGATCGATGTACGTAGTTCAGGTCCTCTAGCTTTGATTAGGGGCCTGACCGTTCTGGCAGCTAATTAGTTTTTGTTTGAAGGTGTATTGTTCATGGCTTGGTTGTTTGAGCTGGGGGCAGGATTAGGGTTTGCTGCAGTTTGAGGTTTTGAAAGAATTGAGACTGCTAACGGTTATCTTCTCTGGCTTTAATGGAGGATCTTGAAGCGGTGGATTATTCCAGTGACAGGCTGGAAAGCACTGATATCTGGGGGGTGCCAGGTGGAGGGCTGCTGCAGCAGGTGGACCTCCCTAAGCTGGGACCGACAGACCTTGTCTCTAATTTGGGGTCGTCTCCCTTGGTGGAGGATTTCTCGCCATCGATTTTCCTCAACTCGCCGGTTCCTATTGGTTCTTTGGCGGATTCTCTGCCTTATCCTTCTGATGGTATGCTGGATAGACCGAGAGGGAGGGATCTTGATGTGCCTCCTTGTTATGGTGGGTCTCCGATTCTACAGGAGGGTTTTGGTCATTTAGAGGGTTTTGTACAAGTGGGCTCGTTTGGTTGGGCTGGTCTGCCTCAGACGGGTGATGGTCGTGGAGGTTCCCTGCCAGTGGAAGATTGGAGGCCTTCTTTGGGTTTAGCAGAGCATCGAGGGTTTGGATCTCCTCATGGGGGTCTTCCAATTGAAAATCGTGGAGTTTTAGCGGATTCAGCTGGACGGAAAGTGGGTGTAGGTGGCCCATCTAAACGTCGACGAAGAAACTGGATTAAAAAGAAAAAGCTTCGGAATTATGTTGTAGGGGAAGACTTAGCGTGGGACAGTGTCTTACAGATGGCAAAATGTACGCTGGTGGGTCGCGTTATGGGACGGAATTTTGCTAAGCAGACGGTGCAGGATTAGGCTAGGGTTTCCTGGGGGGAAAAGTTAGGTTATATTCCAGTAGTGGAGGTGCTGAACAGGGGATGGTTTGCAGTCAACCTGGAAAAGGAGGTGGATCTCATCTGGATTCAGTGCCAAAGTTGGCATATTAATAACTCCCCTGTCCTTCTGAAATCTTGGAATCCGCTGTTCGATGCCAGCAAAGAAAGGATTGATGAGATCCCTATTTGGGTTAGAATGCCAGGGCTCCCTCTACACTTTTGGGATATTTATCACTTCAGGAGGATTGGCAACATCCTGGGTACTTTCTTGGAGGCCGATTTATCTTTCTTGGATACCCATGAGAAGAAGACTGCACGCATCTTGGTGAATATCAATTTAAGGGAAGGTTTAGCTGAATCCATTAATCTGGATTGGGGGCCGGTGATCATCCCTCAAATTTTGGATTATGAGAACGTTCCTTTCTGGTGTAGGCGCTGCCACGCTTATGGGCATCCGGCCTCAGACTGTAAATTACCAAAACATTCCTATTTTGGTCTCAGGAAGAACGGTGCTGTGGCGTCAGGTGGGGATCAGTCGGTGAAGATCGGGGCAACACACGGTTTTGGTCCTATTATGGTGGATGATCAGGACATTGACTTGGCGGGTGTAGAAATTAATCCAAAAATTGATGGGAGGGTCGCAGTACCTTCTACAATTGAACAGGTTCATTTTTTGGTTTCATCTAAGGATCCTCCTTGTTCGAGTATGGATTTTCCCATGAATGTTGCGTCTCAAGGACCAGCTCCTTTCTCTGTGAATGATCTGGTTCCTGCTCAGGTGGGTGTTGAACTCAACTTTGAAAACGAAGGGAGGGCTGTAGTTCTTGCAGATGTACTGGCCCGTGCACCGGACTTCCTCACAAAGGATCCTTCCTGTTCGGGTATTCCCACTTTTTCTTTGTCTCCAAATATAAATTTATTCTTGAATAATGTCTCTTTCTTAGGTTATGACTGGATTGATGGCTTGAGAAATCTTTCCTTGCCGGGTCGTTCGAGCTCCTTTTTGTCTCTACTCGTGCCTCCTTCCATCCCTATTGAAGTTGAACCTGAAAATCCTATCTCAGTTGCGGACTCTTCTGCTATTGTCCCCGACCTCTTTCTGGCTGTTGAAGAACCTTCCAGCGTCATATTGGAACCTGACCCTGTTCTTCCTATTGAGGTGTCCTGCTCCTCTCATTCAGATTCCTCTGATTCGACCTATTTTTTAAGGTCCAGAACAAAGAACTCGGGTCTGGCCAAAGTTCCTTTGTCGGTGCGGCGGGGTAGGGGAAGGAAAACTAATCTTTCTAAGGCTCAGTCTCGAGCTAAGGAGGATCTTATAGAAGGTAAACAACACTCGATTGAATCGGCCCTTAGAGCGAAGAAGGCCATGAAAAGAGGTCGTTAATGAAGATCATGTCCTTCAATTGCCGTGGGTTGGCTGGGCCTGTGAAGAAATCAGCCTTCATTAGGGTGCTTACTCTTGAACACCCTGACGTGATTTTACTTCAAGAGACTTTAGGTGTAGGAGACGTGATTTTGGAGAGGTTGGAACATTGGTTACCTGGTTGGTCCTTTTTGACTCTTGATGCAAATGGCCGATCTGGGGGTCTGGCAGTTGGCTAGAGGAAGTGCTGTGTGAAGCTGGTAAATGCTTGGGGGATGAATTCGGTTCTGGGAGCGGAGTTTCATTGCGAAGAGTTGGGGTTCAAACTATCTGTGATTAACGTTTATGGGCCTTATCTGAACAGAGGTCTTTTCTGGGATGATTTGCTTAAACATCCTCTGGTGTCTGGAGATTCATTAGTTATGGGTGGTGATCTTAAATTTTCACTGGGTCATAATGAAGTTTGGGGACCTAGTGCCCGGGCCGATTCTCTGACAGACTATTTTGTTCAGAAATTGGTAGAGAAAGGGTTGTTGGATATTGAACCAGTTAAGCTCCGGCCAACATGGAGAAATAAGCGTAGTGGTGCTGCAAGAGTGGCTAAACGTCTTGATCGCTTCCTGGTAGCTGAACAGTTGGTGGACAGATGTTTTCTTGTTAGACAATGGGTGAGCAGTGGGGGACATTCTGATCATTTTCCGATATTCTTTGAAATAAAAAAGGGGCCTATTAATCCACCTTGCCCTTTAAAATTCAATAAAACCTGGCTACAGGATGAATCCTTCAAAAATATTTTCCTCTCTCATTGGAATACTATTGTAGGGGAAAATGCTCGCTCGGCTACTTTACAGTTTGCAGATAATATCAAAAGATTAAAAGTCTTGATTAAGGATTGGGCAGCTGAAAAGAGAAGGAGAGATGATGCAGAACTGAAACAGGTGGAGGAAGATTTGCTGGTGATTTATGAAGGTGAAGGTGGTGGTTTTTCTTCTCTTGACTCGAAGCTTGCCCTGTCTCGGTTGGAGGGAAGATGTTTCCCATTACTCTTGGAAAAAGAGGAAGCATGGAGGCTCAAAAGCAGAGCTATTTGGCTTGAATGTGGGGACGACAACACAAAGTTTTTTCATGCTTATGCCAGAGGTAGAAAAGTGGTCAATACCATTTGGAGTTTGAAGGATGAGGAGGGCACTTCCCATGTATCTTTTGATGATAAAGCTCGTTGTGGGGTGAATCACTTTCAACAGTTATTTAAAGCTCCACCACAGGCCACTCTTGCAGAGGTCATTAGATTGGCCCTTTTGTTTCCACGCTTCGTGGATGAGGAGGGTAATAGGGTTCTTATGCAGGAAGTGACGGAAGAAGAACTTAAAAAGGTTATGGGCAGCTTCCAGAAAGACAAAATCCCTA